>ABLG01001314.1:0-20979 GCA_000172435.1 Meloidogyne hapla | reverse complement strand
ACTCTCGATCGTTGCTCATAGGACAAATAAGATGATGATTTATTTGAAAATTTGCCGTAAGTCCAAAAATTATTAAATAAATATACTTCACAATATTGTTAATAATATTGAGGGCAAATAAACTTACAAACAATAATTTACGACACAATTAAATGTTTTCCTCTGAAAATGTGTGCGGGATTTATAAATCTAAATAAAATCATTTTTATATAGTAATCTTCGCGCTCTTTCATTATCTGGCAATCCACTTCATTCTATCCCTAAAGCTATTTCACCAGAAAAATTGCCAAAACTTGAAATACTTGTAATGTCAGATACTTATTTGGAGCAACTAAATAATGGAGAATTAGCAGCAGCGGCACCAAAACTTAAAAGATTTTGTAAGGAAAAACATTTAAAGTAGAATTCAAAAAATTTAAATACATAGTAAGAAATAATATTTTTATTATTAACAATTAGATATGCAAAGAAGTCGTTATCTCAAACAAATTGACAATTGTGCATTTTGTGGATTAAAACAGCTTGAGGTTAGTAAAATAAATATGTATATGTAAATAGCTTGATAATTAACAGAATTAATAAAAATAATTTTATAAACTAATTTAGAGCCTAGACTTCTCAGAATCAAAATCTTTAAGTCAATTAGATGCTAATGCCTTTGGAAGATCACCACCAAAAGAATTAAAACAATTAAACTTGAAAAATTGTAATTTTAGTACTTTACATGAAGGAACACTTAAAAATGTTTATTGGAGTACAATGCAAAGATTAAGACTTGAAGGAAATCTTTGGGTAATAAAAAATAAAAAAATATTAAAAACAAAATATTTTTAAAGAATTGTGATTGTGAACTTAAATGGTTAATGCAAAATGAAAATGCTATGAGAACAGCTGCTGAATTTGAATCACCGAAGTTTATTTGAATATTATTTTTTTTTAATATTTTCTTTCCCTTTTTCGATGTAAATCACCAGAAAATCTTAAAGGTCTAAGCCTTTATGATGCTCAAAGAAAGATAGAATGTGGACCTACTATCAAGAGTACATCACCAATGGCTAAAACAATGGTTATTATGGTAATTATGGTGTGTTATATATTTTCTAATTAAAGATAAAAATATTCATATTTTCGCTTAATTTCGGTGTTTGAGATTCTGATAGACCTTAAAATTATATAAAAAAGATTTGTTAAATTTTTCAGATGCTTAGTGCTGTTCTTCTCATTTTTGGTGTTATATATGCTCGTAAACATTTTACACTTACAGGTTTTAAAGATTTATTATCATGTTTTTTATGAAGAGTTCGATTTAATTAAACTGATAATTAATAAAGACTAATAGATTTACATGTTTTTTAAAAAAAGGCCAAAAACAAATTAAGATTTATAAAATAAAATTTTTCCTTTAAAATTTAGGACGGCTGGCTCCAGACCAAATTGGCTTCTCTGCGGGACGAGAAATGTTCTCTGATGAATTTGATGAAGATCATGAAGAAGGGGCGTGTGAACCAGCTAATACAATTGTGGCCGTTGGTGATGGAGTGAATCGACCAGTTTATGTTTGATAATATTAAAAATATATTACATTTATTTACAAATATTATTCCAATGTTTTAATCAAAATATTTATTTTTTAATTTAAAATAAATTTTAATTCAAATCCTTATCAATTAGAATTTCAAAGAACCTAAAATTGTAAACAAAATATTTAATCATTTTGTTTGAATCCAAAAAAGTATTTTGTTGAAAACAAAAAGTACAAGCAAAAATTACAATAAACAACATCTTTTATTTATTGTTTTGCTTAATATCTAATTACTATTTTTAAAAACATTTAACAAAACAATTTTGTTTTTCAAAATTTTTGACAAACAAAATTCCATCTCAACTTTCTCAATTCGTTCTTTAAGTTTACAGAATAATAATTATTTTTTTTTGTTTTTGCCATTATACACAAATAGAATTTATTTATCTTAGATAAAAATAAAATGGCAGGTGACAACAATAAATAAAAGAGAAAATAGGCTATCCATGACAGGCTTTTTCATTCTCCTAAATCTTTTTTTAACTATTTTTTCCTTTAATTATTTTGCAATCTATCCAATTTTAGTATAATAAATCCATCTCTTCTACCTTTAAAAAAGAACACATGTTGTTGTTTTTGTTATCCAAAAGAAAGAAAAATATTTTTAGAAAAATCTCAATTTCCTCGTGCTTTTTGTTGATCTCCTCTTTGTGCTAAATTTGTGCTTCTTTAAGTTATTCAATCCCCATGTTTTTTGCCTCGAGGCCATCAAAGTTTGTTTGTATATCCATTAAAGAAGGACTACAAAATACGAGAAGTTTTAGGCTATATAAAAGAGGCTAAGTAAGC
Source organism: Meloidogyne hapla (assembly GCA_000172435.1). NCBI lineage: Eukaryota > Metazoa > Nematoda > Chromadorea > Rhabditida > Meloidogynidae > Meloidogyne > Meloidogyne hapla. The sequence goes on along the minus strand of ABLG01001314.1, from coordinate 18,608 downwards.
ATTGAGAATTAACAACAATTCTTCTAAAAGCCCTTAAAATAAAAAACAAACAACATTAGAAATCCTATACAATCTTCTCGCCATTTTTCCTCAATAAATATTTAAATATTTTTTATAACCATAAAATTTAATTTTTAGAAACAATCTTTAAATTCTTAACTTCTAAAATGTTGACAGCGCAGCGTATCCCCGTAAGCCATGATGAATCCAGTGCCAAACAATGGGACTGGCCTCTCCAACATAATGATGGCGTTGTTAAAGTTCAAGAAAATTCTGACAATTGGGAAGTGGACTTAGATATGTCATTCTTTGAGCCAAAAGAGATTGAAGTAAAAGTAATTGGTGATTGTCTTAACTTCCATTGTCAACATGAAAAGCGTAGCGATGTTCACGGAGGAACAGTTAGTCGCGAAGTTAATCGAAGCTATCGACTTCCTGACGATTTGGACCGTAACACAATTAAAGTAAAAAGAATAAAGAAAAATAAAAATTAATTTTTTTATTTTTAGTCTCATCTAATGCAAAATGGTGTTTTGCGTGTGACTGCCAAAAAGCGCCATTGAATTGTTTCGAGAGAGAAATAAGAAATAATGATTTAAATAATAATATTCAAATAATTAATTAAATATTTTAATTTTACATACAACGCGCGATTAAATATTTAAATTTAAATAAATATTGGAAATTAAATTTATTGTTTTATTGTTAAATTAGGGAGTCTTCTAGAAAAGAAAAAAAGTAATTAACTAAACTAATTTTTTAAATATTTTATAGAAAATATTTGACCATTTTTGACTAATATAAAATTTTTTGTCTCTAAAATAAAAAGCTTAAAAAAAAATAAATTTTATTCGAATTTATTGTTAAAAATAAAAAAAATACTAATAAATATGTATTTCTAAAAAATTCTGAGATTATCAATGATGTTTTTTGTTTAAAACATTTAATATCAAAAATATGTTCTTCAAAAAAGAGTAATGTTAAAATGACTAGAATTATAACTATAAAATATATAACGTTTTAAGAAATTAAAATAAACGGGGCGAATATAAAATTAAAAAGTATTTCAAAAGAATTGTTTAAACGAGCCCATATTTTGCGTCTTCCTGATTTGACACTTGTGAGTCGAAGATGTTTGTATTTGTCAGAACTCAACTATAAATATTTTACAAGTTAATGAGTAATTGTACCATGATTTTAAAAAAATGAGGGGAGGGTGATGGAGCTAAAAAACTTACTAAAATTCTTCAATTACAATAAAATTATTTTTTTACCTTTTTACAAATTAAACATTCAAGTTGAAGTAATCTAAGACGTGGTGGATAACGAAAAACTGGATAATTGTCAAAAAATGCAATAAATCTAATAATGTCTCCTTCATCTAAAAGTCGTAATACTTCACCAAAAGTGTGTTGAGCTGTTAAAAGTAGTTGGCCTTTATTTCCACTGATTTGAAATTTTTCGCCGTAAGGGCCACTGATCTTCAAATAAAATATTGAATTTAATAAATCATTTAAAAGATATATTGCTAACTTCCAATTCATAAGTATAATGATTATGTTGAGCAAGACTACACTCATTAGAATGCAAATCCCTTGGTATAGCATCCTCATCAGTGCTGTCAGTATCATAAAAACAACGAAAAGCTTGTGCCACAGAATCAGGCAAATAATCTAATAAAGTCTCAAAAGAGTTATCAATATCAGCAATTCGAACAGATTGAACAGTTCCTTTCCAATTTATTGCCATTCCTTAATTTTTTGAGAAAACTTAAAATGAATCATTAATCATCAATTAAGTATATAAAAATTCTAAAACCAAGAATTCTTGGCCTAATTTAAATTTAACACCTTTCATTTGTGAACAATGCATTTGTGAATGAATTTGATTAGCTCCATTCATTGCACAATGATTTTCAAATTGAGGCCAAGTTAAATTTGTTAATTCAGAAGAAGCATCAAAAGAAGAAGGGCTTTGATAAAGAAAAGAAATTACAGCTAAAGAACCAAGCAAATAAACAAAAAATAGAATCAAAACACTTTTTGTGTTGAAGAAATTAAATACTAAAAATTAAAAAAGAAAAGATTGAGGAATTAAAAAATAAACAAACATTTAATTTTATATTTTTGTACAATTATTTTGTAACATTTTCTGATAATCAAAGGAAGTAGAAATACAAAAATGGTAAAAGCAATTTTAAGGATTGTGATCTGAAAATTAAATTTAAAATATTTAACAAGTAGAGGTGCCAGATCTAAATAAGTTATTTCATTAGCGGATTTTATACGAGTGTTTATTTTTAAATTTTTAATGACCCCCGAACACCGCATATGTCACAGATTTTATTTTTCCAATTTCTTAAGTTATTTCAGCCCTCATGGATTACTACCCTAATATAAACCATATCTTCTCTCAAAAATTGTACAAAATAATTAAAAACAAACAAAATCAATTGTCCTCTTTACATGTGAAAATAAAATTCCACAAGCCAATGTTGCACCAATATAACTAGGCAAAACAATTATTGAAAGTAAAGAAATAGCCAATAAAAGAATTGTTATTGAAAATTGTTTAAATCCAAATAAAATCATTGTAAAGGCAATATTTGACCAAATAAGGCAAATAATATAAGGCAAAATTGATCTTAAAAAGGAAATGAAAAATCCATTTGAAGAAGGATAACGACGTGATCTTCGTAAAGCAATTGTTAATAAAATTGGAGGAATAACAAGAAGTGCCAAAGAAGATAAGCCAAAATTGAGGCGAATAGAACCTTTTTACAAATTAATTTTAAGAGGAATAAAAATATATAAATTATTACCAAACTTCCATGAGAAAAACTGTCTCCAAATAGTTTTCCTACCGAATGATAATTTAATTTTAGAACTGAGCACAGGTAAACTAAATTATTATTTTTAAGAAATAATAAATTAACAACCCAGTAGGTAAAGAGGAAAATTATTTCTTTATTTTCTAAATTTCAAAGGTAATCATGTGATCAAGGATTATACTATACTTTGCAAAATATCTAAATTATAATTAATTTAAAACTAACAAAGAAATAAAATTTGCAAATAAAATTGTAGTTAAACCCCAAAAACTAAAATCTCCTCCATCAGCCATTAATCCAACAAAACAAGTTCCAGTAAAAAATAAAGCAATTCCACAAAATATCATTGAATTAGGCACAGATTTGTCAGATATTCCAATACAAAAAAGGAAAAGAAAAAGTGAAAGAATAAAATTTAAATATGGAGAGAAACTATCAAAGTAGAAACGGCCATTTAAAAGATTTTCTTCATTAATTTCATCAATTTTTTCTTAAAAAATAATTTTAAAATTGAAAGATAAATTAATATCCTTAAATAAAAAGTTGGGATTTTACTCGAAAAATCAAATAAACATATGTCGAACTTTATCAGAAAATCATTTTTCCTCCTTATTAATGAAAAACCTAATATTTCCATTCAGAAAGATTTTTTCATTTTTAATAAATAAATTATAGAATACCTTCACTTTCAACCAATTCTTCTTCTTTCTCTTTATTTTCTCTAAAATTCTTTCCTTGATCATTTGATAAATTATTAGATTTATTCTGAAAAATATGCAAAAATCGTTCCCAAAAAGCACGTTTATCATCAAAAGATGTTTGTTTTTTAAACATTTTTAAAGTAAAATAAATCATTGAGGCAAATGAAAAATGGGCTAAAATAATTGGTGTTGCATTGAAAATTGTATTGAGTCTGAATAAATAAATGGAAATATTAAAAATAATTCTTATTTTTATTTTAATCAGAACTTTGAATTAATCTTCATTTTTAGATATTTTTAAATTTTTTAAACAAAATTCAACCCAATAAGCTGAACAAAACAAATCAATACAAGAGTTTGTACTTGATGTAAGGGAACAAGCGCATAAAAAAGTGTATGCCATTGTTGTTGTAATTTTTCAAGTAAATAATCCAAAATTGAATCTAACATTCCAAGTCCCTAATTAAATAAATATTTAAATAAAATAGTGACGTTTAGCTTTAATTTAAACAAAAATATATAATTTAGAGTTCGAGTATTTTAAGAAATTTCAATTAAAACTTTAGGGTTAAATTTGACCAGAATTAATAATTATATTTTGACGGAATACAGGATTTTTTTTTTTTTTACTACAGGATTTTTGAAGAAAAATATTTTTCTACGCATTTAAAAATTAATTTGATTATTAAATTAAATTAATTAATAATTATTTTATTAAAATTATTTTTTAAAACCTTTTTTGAATTATTTTTCCTTTCAGCCTCTTCAATTGCCAAAATTAATTTTTCTAAAATTTCTTCCTCTTTTTCTTCCTTTCTATCAATAGAATATTCATTTATATCAATATTATGTAAAAAATTATCAATAGCACCTTAAATTTAAATAAAATTCTAATAAACTTCAAAATTCCCAACTTTTTTGTTCATCATCTGCAGAAGAGGTTTTCAATGATTTTAACAATTCCCTCGCACTTTTTTCATTTGGCTGATTTTTTACAACATTAAAAATTCGTTTAGCTGCATCTCTAGACCACTTTTCTTTAAAAATTAATTTTTTAAAAATATTTTTATTTATTTTTTATTTTAATAAACCATTATAACTTTGACGAAATTTAGATTGTGGCAAATCCTTTTTCCATCGATTTTCTCTTTTTTCTTCATCAGAAGAGTCTGACTTTGCAAATACTTTAGAACCTTTCATTTAAATATTTTTTGAAATTAAAATATGAATTTAAAATATTTTAATTTAATGAAAAAAATGAAAAAAAATTTTTTGTTTATTAGAAGAAAATCCAAAAAAATGTTAAATGTTCATAAAACATAAAAATTAAAAGGGCAAGATTGGATAGATTTTAAGGCAAACAGTTGGTGAAGTTTAGTATATTTTAAGTAGGGTTGCACCCCGAACGCTCGGGGGCGGGTATGTCGGGGTTCGGGGTTTTCAATTTTTGTCGGGTGGGGTTCGGGGTCAGCCGTGAATTTAGTTATGTGCGGGGTTCGGGTCGGGGATGATCCCGAAAAAATCATGAAAATATCGTCCGAAAAAGTTTCGGGGTTGAAAAATACACTAGGGATTTTGGTCGGGGTTTTGGGTCGGGGTACGGGGTGCAACCCTAATTTTAAGTTCCATGGATAGGAATAGAAGAGAATGACACTAATTAGGCTGGAAATCAAAAAATTACAAAAACTTTAAAATATTTTTTGGCCTAGCTAGAAACAAAAATTGTTTTTAATGCTTAAAAAATTATTTAATTGAAGATGGGAAAATGTTGAGGAGAGCTGCGTGATGAAAAAGAAATTAATAAATTTCCTACTTTTTTGAAGATTAAATATTAATTATTATATTTAATTAATTACTTAATTTAATAAATTATTATATTTTAATTATTTCTCAACTTCAATTTATTTAAATATTTATTTATAATAAAATGTTTAATTCTTTCCTACAAAATTATTATTTTATATTTTGTCTACTTTTGCAAAAATTTAAAAAAATATAAATCCCATAATTTAAATCTTTTTTTTTTAATTTTAAAATTTTCTTTTTCATTTTTTAAATTTCACTACTTTGCGCATTCGTGCGTCAAGGATTCGTGCGTCAAATCCTTTACCTATTGAACCATGTTTTTATATTTTTTTGAATAGATCTTAAAATAAACAAATAATAAATGAAAGCTTTACGAGAATTGTGATTGAATATATAAAAATTAATTCTTTTCCATCAATTCAATTAAAAAGAGAGAAGGCAAAATAATAAAAAAATATTTATTTTAACAAAAGAAAGATTAACAAGTCTATTTTTGAAAATTTATAAATATTTTATTAAAATGAACTTTTATTTTGAAATTTCTTTTCAAAAGCTTTTGCCTGCAAAATTCTTTGATTCCGTAAATTTTTTGTTTATAAATTGTTGGAAAAATAAATATCCACACATTATAAAAAATTTAAATTTTTTTCTAAAATTTAAAAAATTAGGATTTTTTTAAAATAATTATTTACATTTGACTCTTGTTATACCATCATGGGAAAATTGAAAATATCCCACGTTTTCACATTCTGGGTTTCAATCCAAAAATACATCTATTCCGCTGTGATCGATGGTTAAAGAGATATAACTTGAGTCTATTTTAAAATTAATTTAATTAAAATAATTTAAGTATAATAATAAATATTTTCTCTAAAAATTATTTAAATATGCCTATTAATTTATCAATGAAAATTTCCAATTTAATGTGAGTTTTTTATAAAATATTAACAATGTTTTAAATCTTTCCTAAATATTTTTTAATTAAAGAATGAAAATTTTATTTTAAGTTTATTGTCAATTTTGTCGTTAGTTCTGCTTGGTAATTTGTCTTCTGGTGAATATAATTGGGTAAATCTTTATTTTTAATTAATTTTTGCTTTTCTCCTTTAAAGAGCAATTATCCTTACAATTATTACTATCCTTACAACTATAATTATTATCAGACAAGTGGAGCTCAGCAATCTTCTTCAGATTCAAAAGGAAATAGTTATTATCAATATGATCCTTCTAGCGGAACTTATAAAATAAAAACTGTAAATTTATATTTTTGAAAATATCCTCAATAAATTAATCTCTTGAAAAATTAATTTTCTTTAATAAATTTCAGGCTAATTCTGGTTATTATTTTATTCCTGGATATGGCTATGTATCAACAGATAACTCTAAATCCTCACAAGATTCTTCTTCACTTTCTTACCCTTATAATTATGATTACAGAAATTATTGGCCATATTATTATTACTCTGGCGTAAATTCTAATTATGGAAAGAAATGATCAAAAAATTGAAGAAAATAACTGAATCGTTTTAAAATATTAGTTAAAGAATTGTCATATTTGTTTGAAATAAATAAATAGTTTTAAATTTAATGGTATTGTTATTTATATTTTTAATATTATTTAACTCTTGAAAATTAAATATTTTGATGAAAAGAGTTACTATCATAGAATTAAAAAAGAAAAACATGTAAATAAGCGTCTTTTAAAAAATTATCTGAAAATTTTTGGAAACTATTCTATGATAGGTAGGTAGTTAGAAAAGAATAGTTTACAAAATAATAATAGTTCTATTGGAAATTTTTTTATTATTATAAAATCTTTATCCATTGGATTAAAAATAAATTCCCCAGAAATTTAAAATATACAAAGTTATTTTATTATTAATTCTTTTTAAATTATTAGATAAGAAAATCTTTAATAATTAGATTTTAACAATAAAAAACACTTTAAAATTTAATAATGATAAAATTAATTATAAAAATTAAATTAACCAAATAAAACTTTTTTAAGAATAAATTCAATTTATTTCTTATAGTTTTCTGTTATTAAATTAAAGTTATATTTAATTTGTACAATTTAAAATTAAAATAAGAAACATTAATTTCTAAAAAAATTATAAAACTTATAAAAATAAATTAAAATAAATTAATTAGTATTAAATTCTCCATTTGTACTAAATTCTCTACTTAAACTCTCCATTTGTAAGTGCTTTATAACCTTGTCAAAATTACACGAAAAAAATTATATTAAATTTCATTATTAATATTTATTAAAATTTTAGAGAAAATATACATTTTTATTCATTATTCCTAAAATACAATAGAAAGTTAAAAATAAATAAAAAGTAAATAAATTACAAATGTCAGAATCCATTGTAGAGATTTATTTACATACATTAATAATAACATTAATTCAACAATTTATTTCAATATTGGGTATAATATTCAATTTATCTATTGTATGGATTTCTATTAAAGACAAGTATGTATAAATTCAATTTTTGATTTCCGGAAATTTATATTTTTCTTTATATTTCCGCATTTTTTTTTATATAATTTATGCTTTGTTTATAATTCACATTCTTATAAAAATTCTGATTATTTAAACATTGTTCAGTTAATATTCTGATTTAATTTTATTAATTTAAAAATTCAGAAACTTACAATCAAGTTATGGTCTTTTACTTGCAATTAACAGTTTATACGAAGCCTTTTTTGAATCATCAACAATTTTGCCTACAGTATTAGTGTTGTTTCAAACAAAAATAACTTTATTAAGTTGTTTTTATGTTTCGTTTTTCCAAATATTTTTATGTGGGGTTTCCACATATTTTTGTATGTTTTTTATTAGTGTTGATCGTTTAATTGCTTTGGCTTTTCCTATTTTGTAAGATTTTTAAGTTAAAAAATTATTTACATATTAATTTTATTTAGCTATAATTTTGTACTAAGCAAAGGTGCAAAATTTTATGTAATTATATTAAATATTTTCTCATTTTTTGTTGTTTTATATTATGGATATATTAATTATATTACTGATTTTGAATACAAAAATATGTGAGAATATTTATTTGATAAATTTAGAAAGAATTTCAGGCCAACATATTGTGAGCCAGGAGATCAGTCTGTAGGAGATGCACTTTCCAAAACTTTTAACCTTAATATTACATTAATATTGCTTACAATAATTGTATATATTATACTTGGATGTTTAGTTAAATGTATGTTTTAACAAATTATAAGTTTAACGGAAAATTATATTGTTTCCGGAAAATATTTAATTCATAATAAATATTATTAATACATTAATATTCTGATTAGTAATAAATGTTCATTTAATATTCTGATTATTAATAAAATGTTCATTTATATTCTGAACTGTCTAAGATGTTTTCCGGATTTTTGTAAAAATATAATTTTTACAACTTTGTTATTATTTAGTTTGTAAAAATGAACACAATGAAGCGATACAAACACAAAAGATTTACAAATCATTAGCAATAATAATAACATCAATTGTTTTGCTTGACTTTATTGGAATGTTTGCAATCAAAATGATAACTCCACTATTATCTGAAGATCCTCAAACCAGATTTCTTTATTTTAGATTATTTGCACAATTAATTACTGTTAGTGGGGCTATTAATGCTCCAATATTATATTTTTACAGGTAATTAATTTAAAAAATATTTTAATTAATTTAACATTTAAATTAATTTAAGTACTTTATATCGAACAACATTTAACAAACAATTCCCATTTATTCCTGTTTTAATTAATAAAGTTGGAATTAAACAAGGAAATAATATTAGTACTGTAAAGCCTTCAAAGCAAGTTGTAAAACCAATGTGTGAAATAAAATGAAAAAACGAAATGATGAAAACTTTTTTTAAAATTCTTACTAGTCTATTTAAATATGTTTATTTAAATTCTGATTCTTTTAAATACAGAATGTATTTAATTAATTTTGTCGATTTTAAAGAAAATTTTAATTATCTTGAGGAAGAGTCAAGCTTTATTTAAAATCAAATTTAATTTTAAAAATCACATCCGTGCCCATAAATTTTAATTCTTTCAAATCATTTATTTTTAGCCTTTCCAGTCTTCTTTACATTCAATCCACGCTCTTTAAGTTTAGCATCCTTTTGAGCAACAGGCACTAAAGCACAATTACCAGAAGCACCAGCACAATACCAGCGAGGACCATAACGATTGAAAAATGATTGTTCCATTGCTGCATTTCCTGCTTGTAATTTAGCACCACAATAACAACAATTAAAACATCCTTTATGGACTGAAATAATTTTTGTCAATTAATAGTTAATTAAATATTAAAATTACTTATTTCGCGGTCAACCATTAATTTATCAGATATTTGAACTTTCTCACCACAAAAGGCACAATTTTTAATATCAGGATCACCGGCACAACCAAAATTCATTTTTAACTATAAAATTAATTTATTTAAAACTTTTGTCAAAAGTTAATAAAATATTTATTTAATTTAAAAAGATTATTAAGTTATTTGTAAGTCTATTGGTATTTGATTTTTCTTAGTTTTTAAAAGGTAAGGAAAGTTAAATTATATTTCTAGAAGTTCTTTCAAATTTAGAATGAACTTAAAATCTTTAAAACTGTAAGGTTAAAATCTACTAAAATAATTTATTTATCAAGCATACGTAGGCGAAGTTTTTGAACATTTTCAATTCCTCAAAAATAATTGTGTCAGTTGGCAATAATTTTAAACAAACATATTTTTAACCAGAAAAAAGTCAAAAGAAAAATATTATGAAAGAAGAAAGCGTTGGCGTAATTTTTCCAGATTTTTCTAACCTTTCTTAAAAACACAGATTAAAAAAAATCTTTTTAATAAATGCAGAAATTAAGGAATTGTTATAGATGATTATTTATTATTAATTTTATAAGACAAAATTTAGGTAATTCATTTTATTTAAATTATTCAATTTATTTATTTTCTTCTTTTCCATAATTAATAATTTTAAAAAGGTTTGGATTTATATTGTATCCAAACAGGATCTCCAACACGAACACGCCCAGGTTTAACAATTGCCATATTAACACCAAATACTGGACTGTCCTTTAAAAATAATTTTTAATTTCTTTGTTAAAAATTTAAATTATACTTTCACCTTATATATTTCGTATAATTTGCCTGGTGCAAGTCTATATCTAAAAAAATTAATTATATTTAAAAATTAATTTAAAATCTCTGCAGCAAAGTCCTCATGAGTGATAGTTGTTTTCATTTTTTATTAACTAGTGTGGGAAAAACCGAACATTCAATATATATTTAAAACTTAATTTCTCAACGTATTCAATGGCTCCATCTTTGAGCATTTTTGTCCTGAATCTGGTTTTACTGTTGTCATGATACAACTTAATAAAATAAATATTATATAAATAAATAAAATGCTTAAGAATCAAATAACCGAGTGCAAGGTTTATAACAAATAAATTCCGCATCACCAGCCTTAACACGTAACCAACTATCTTCATCAAATGGAGGTAATCCAGAGATTACTAAATTTGGACGAAAATTGCGAGAATCCACACAAACACCTTTATTCTTTAAATGTTTATTTATATCTGTAACAGATTCTAAAGAGAATGCCATAAATGAAGCTAAATCATGAAAGGCAATCTGTGAAAAATAAAATTAATATTCTATCTAATAGAAAAAGCTTCGAAAAATTTACATTATCTTGAAGATTCGGTAAAGAATTGTTTAACCAATATTCACCTTTTGATTAAGCTTCTCTTTCTGTAAATAATATTTCCGCATCCCCAAACCTTTTAATTATTAAAATACTTATATTATTAGAATACTAAAATCACCAAATTAAACGTAATTTTCTTTTGTCTCCAACTTCAAGAAATTCATCAAATCCTTGAGCAATTTCATCCCCACAATCAAATCCTTCTGTACGTGCATCTTCCCATAAACTATAAGAAAATAGAGAATTTTTTGGAAATCTAGGGGAGGTTTCCCACATTTTCTAATTTAGCATTATTATTCCAGTAATTATCACATACCGTGCCCTTCTTATTTCTCCTTTCGCCCGAATCTCCTTGAGATCTGCTTCAACAATTTTATTATCTTAATTTTAGTTTATATTTATAATAAATATTTTTTTTACTTGAACCCAATTTAATTATTAATTTTCCATTAAATACATGTGTCTCAACCAATACCATTTTTGGATAAATTCTGGCTGTTAGGAGTAAATTGTCACGCAACGAATCAACTAACTAGATTATTATTAAATTTTTAAATATTTTTAAAATAAATACAAGGAAATGTCTGTCAAACTCTTCTCCATTAGAACCCCCACGTTTGGTACAATCAATCCAATCAACCTGAAAAAATTGAAAAAAAAAACAACAATCTCTATTAAAATTTTCAAAGATTATTATTTAATATATAAAGATTTAATTTTAATTTAAATACTTTATTAGGTTTGCATGATTTTATTGGATATAAATATAATTCGTGAACATTTCCAGCTTCTACAAATTCTCTAAAAAAATTTATAAAAAATTTTATTATTCTCTCTAAAATATTTTTGCCTGGTTCTTTTTCGTTTTTGATACAAATTTTTTGAAGTAAACCAAATAATTGTGGTAAGGGCAATTATTGTTGTAGTGCTTAAAGCTATTAGAGTAATACGACCATTTGTTTTTTGAAATAAATTATTATTTGACATTATTTTAATTTTTTGTATATAAATATTATTTTAATAAATCAAAGTATTAATATAACTTTCTTCTTATCAATAAAACATAATTGATAAAAAATGAAGATCAGAATAGGTTCAAAAATATTAGTTTCATTATTTATTCACTTTTTTCATTATTTAAATACACCTTAATAATTAATAAAAAATAAAAAAAATTAATAATTTTTAATAGATCAGTTGATAAAATATTGAAATGTTGAACCGCAAAAATTTATCTTTAACTCTATTAAATAACAATCTAAACCGGAACCGGAAGAATTTATTTTTATTAAAATTAAATTATATTAATTATCCAATTTATTTATTTTCTTCTTTTCCATAATTAATAATTTTAAAAAGGTTTGGATTTATATTGTATCCAAACAGGATCTCCAACACGAACACGTCCAGGTTTAACAATTGCCATATTAACACCAAATACTGGACTATCCTTTAAAAATAATTTTTAATTTTTACTAGATTTTAAATTATATTTTCACCTTATATATTTCGTATAATTTGCCTGGTGCAAGTCTATATCTAAAAACAAATAAATACAGTGATGTGATTATAATGAGAGTTAAGTGTACTAATTAATTATTAAAAAATATATTTAAAACTTAATTTCTCAACATATTCAATGGCTCCATTTTTGGGCATTTTTGACCAGAATCTGGATTTACTGTTGTTAAAATACAACTTAATAAAATAAATAATATAATTAATTTTAATTATATTAAATATAACCGAGTGCAAGGTTTATAACAAATAAATTCCGCATCACCAGCCTTAACACGTAACCAACTATCTTCATCAAATGGAGGTAATCCAGAGATTACTAAAGTTGGACGAAAATAACGAGAATCTACACAAACACCTTTATTCTTTAAATATCTATTTAGATCAGTAATAGATTCTAAAGAGAATGCCATAAATGAAGCTAAATCATGATAGGCAATCTGTGAAAAATAAAATTAAAATTCTCTCTTGGGTATTAGTGTCGTTTAGTTTAAGGACCCTTTTATTCTTCCTTCCTCCCATTTCCCTTATTTTACCCAAGTACAACAAAGTTTGATTACATTGTCTTGAAGTTCAGGCACATCATTATTTAACCAATAATCACTTTTTGAGTGGGCATCTCTCTCAGTATATAATATTTCCGCATCACCAAACCTAAGAATATTTAAATATTTTTTAATTATTATTAAAATTTACCATATTAAACGTAATTTTCTTTTGTCTCCAACTTCAAGAAATTCATCAAATGCTTGACCAATTTCGTCGCCACAGTCAAATCCTTCTGTACGTGTATCAGCAAATAAACTATAAGGAGATGGAGAAAGAATTTCTTGGGGTGGTTCTTTAGAGGACAAAAAAGGCATTTGACGCTGTTGGGATGCAGGCCATGACCTGCATTTATTTTTAGAGGAAAACAGGAAGACTTAATGTCGTGAAAATTTGATACAAAATTTTGGGAAAGGGGTCTAAATTTAAATGGGAACAGGGTAAAGACTTTATGTATTTTCAATGACATACCGTGCCCTCCTTATTTCTCCTCTCGCCCTAACTTCTTTGAGGTCAACTTCGACAATTTTATCATCTTAATTTTAAATATTTTTATTTAAAATATTTGTTTATTTTACTTGATCCCAATTTAATTATTAATTTTCCATTAAATACATGTACCTCAACCAATACCATTTTTGGGTAAATTCTGGCTGTTAGAAATAAATTGTCATGCAAAGAATCAACTAACTAAATTATTAATAAATTTTTAAATATTTTTAAATAAATACAAGAAAATGTCTGTCAAACTCTTCTCCTTTAGAAGCTCCACGTTTGGTACAATCAATCCAATCAACCTGAAAACAAAATTTAAAAAAAAACAACAATCTCTATTAAAATTCTCAAATATTATTATTTAATATTTACAGATTTAATTTTAATTAATTTAAATACTTTATTAGGTTTGCATGATTTTATTGGATATAAATATAATTCATGAACATTTCCAGCTTCTACAAATTCTCTAAAAAAATTTATAAAAAATTTATTTATTTTCTCTAAAATATTTTTGCCTGGTTCTTTTTCTTTTTCGAATAAAATTTTTTGAAGTAAACCAAATAATTGTGGTAAGGGCAATTATTGTTGTAGTGCTTAAAGCTATTAGAGTAAAACGATAAGTAGTTGTTTGAAATAAATTATTATTTGACATTATTTTAATTTTTTTAAATTAAAAATAAATAAATAAATATATTATTTAAAAATATTTATTAATTATATAAAATTAATTATAATATAATAATATAGGTAATTATATTAATTTTTAAAGAAATATTGAAAAACTGGAAATAAATAAAATAATGTTTTTGAGAAAAATACATACATATATTATTTAGTATGTTATTAAAAATATATAAATCAATTAATTTTCCTTATCATTTAATTAATAAAATGGGAGGAAATAAAGAAAAATATTTTTTTAAATAAATAAATTAATAAATTATAATTAATTAAAAATAAAATTTTTTTATTTTTTAATCTTTATTTAATAATTAAAAAATTTTTAATATTATCTTATTATATAATTGAGAAGTGGTGTCCGGATGTATGTATGTCCTTTTATAGACAAGTGGGCTTTTATAGTAAAGTGATTTGGGGGAGTGAGGAAATGGGGGCTTTTATAGTAACTTTGCAACTTGGAAAAGTTTTAGGCGTGAATTGGATACTATATAAACAGCGCATTTTGAGCAGTTTTCAAATGCCACCAACAACTCTAATGTGCCAGTCGAGTCCTGTTGCTGGAGCCCTGTGCCAAGTCATTGCTGGAGTGCTACTACGTCAGTTCTTGCATTTGCGGTATTTTTGATTAAAAGATTAAATTTTAGAATAGCCATTTTGCTTTGCATTACACTGAACGGACTGAAGTTGACGACACTGAACGACTGAAGTTGGTGACACTGAACGGACTGAGGTTGATGCCGCTGAACGTTGTGAAGTTGATGTCACTGAACGGACTGAAGTTGATGTCACTGAATGGACTGAACTTGGTGAAACTGAACGGACTGAGGTTGATGGCGCTGAACGTTGTGAAGTTGATGTCACTGAACGGACTGAAGTTGATGTCACTGAACGGACTGAAGTTGACGACACTGAACGGACCTGAAGTTGATGTCACTGAAGGGACTGAAGTTGATGTCACTGAACGCGACTGAACAACTTGGTTGACACTGAACGGACTGAGTTTGATGGCGCTGAACGTTGTGAAGTTGATGTCACTGAACGGACTGAAGTTGATGTCATCACTGAACGGACTGAAGTTGATGACACTGAGCGGACTAAAGTTGATGAAACTGAACGGACTGAAGTTGACGACACTGAACGGACTGTAGTTGATGAAACTGAATTGATGGCACTGGACGATATGAAGTCGGTGAAGCTGAACGAACTGAAGTTGCTGACACTAACAGCTGTGAAGTTGATGACACTGGACGTTATGACTTGATAGAAGCTTAAGTTTTATTGGATTCGGATTATACTAGCCTTATCTCGATCATTCTTCTCTCCAACTTTTCTATGTTAATTCTACACTGCTATCTCAAAACTATGAATTTTTTGATCGAAGAAATTGGAAGTACTTTGATCATTCGGTATGCTCTGACATGTTTTATTCCAAGATGATGTTCGCTATCAGGAGGTGATTCAAAAAGGCCACTCAGCTATGGAATTGTATTTGAATTTTTTGCTTGGTTTTGTAAAGTTTTCTTATGTGGCACTGTTTTGATAACGTTTTGTTTATCCAATATTATGGTCGATGAATTGATTATCGGTTAGTTTTTAAATTTATTTTAATGCTTTGTCAATGTTTTGATTAAGTTTTTGATTAAGTAATTGTCAATTTTTATTATCTGGTATTGTTTTCAGTGATTATGATGTTTTAATGATTGGTAGACCTGTTTTAATGCCAAGTAAAATTGACTAATGTTATTATGTCATGCAGGTTTCGAAAATTGCTTTTAAAATTTTTATGTAAAGGGCTGAAGGGCAGGAGTTGTGGAAAGTTATGCTAAGTATTTGAAATGCAATTCTGAGATTGTTTTAATGGCTATGTATTTTGGGAAGTGTTTTTGAATCATGTTTTGAGGGTAATTGTTTTGATTTGCTAGCGGGAAGGAGCGCCGAAGGCGATCCACCCCGCTAGTGTTTAATATTTTAGATCTAACAAGGATTATATCAAAAGATTAACAAAAAAATTTTTAAAATAACAATTTAGGAATATATTTATTTGTCTGGTTTCTATTTTTTAAAGTCTTCTTAAATACAAATTAATAATTTTTTATTTAATAAAAATAATAAAAAATAAAATAAGAGAGTATTAAATTAAAAAATATTTTTTAATAAACAAAAATTAATTATTATTAATTTTTTGTAAAATAGTGAAAAGCAAAAGAACAGGATTAGTACATTAAAAATAACAAATTTTAATTTACGTATTTTATTTATTTTTTATTTCCGTTTTAATAAATAATATTAAATACAAAAATTTATTTAATAAATAATTTTCGTCATTTTATTTTAATTTTATTCATTAAATTTAAAACAATAATTTGATGTTAATTATTTATTAATAATTTATTACATATAAAAAGTCTTTTAATATAGTAATAATATATTCTTGGAAGTAATTAAAATAATATTTATTTAGATTTATTTTAATTTTAAGAGAAGGTTAGAATATTAAACATAAAAACATTAAGTATATAATAATAATTTTCTCTAATTTAATCTTCCTTTTTAATAGCTAAATTGAATAATGAGTCTCTCTAATTTTATTTCACCTTTCTGTAAAATTCCCGTCAAATACAGATATAATCATTCACTTTTCTTTGGTAATTCAAATCTCTTTCTCTAAAGCTATATTTAACGGTCATGATGGATAGATCCTTTTCTATTTTAATTTTATAATTTTTTATTTTGTTTTAAAAAATATCTTTTAACATTCTCTTCATTTTAAAATATTTTTAACGAATTTATTAGCCTTATATTTTTAATATAAAATTTTCGCGTCGTCTAAAGGACGAAAAATCATTTTTATATTTAATTGAAGATTACGTAAATATTTATTTTAATGAGCACTTCTTATTTACAAACCTATTATTTATTGTACTTTGTTAAAGATAAAGAGAATTTAGTATTGAAAAGAAGATAAGTTTTACCATTAACAATTAAATAAGTGGATATTACTTGACTTTAAAAATAAAAAAAAAGGAAGCGGAAAAAAAGTTTATTTTTATCTTTAAAAGATTTGTTAGAATTTAAAATTTATTTAAATTAAAAATTATATCTAACCCAAAAATTATTTACACAAAAATAGCCTTCAAAGCCGAAACAAAATATTTAAATATGATGAGTTAAGAGAATATATATAACTTTAGATTTTGTTAGCTTTTCTTTTCCTGTTGTTTGATCAATCTGAAATTGTTATGTTAATTTATTAATTACAATCTCCCTAATAATTACGAGTATGTAATTTTTCTCTCTATCATATCCAAAACACTTTTCCGTTTAACTATTAATTAATTTATTTTAAATTTTTAATAATTTTTTTAATGTTAAGAATTCAATTTTTAAATTCATCTTTTCTCATAATTCATTATTTTATTTGCCTTTATATTTTCATAAAATATATTATTCAAACAATTAAAATAAATAAAATCTGTCAATTCTAAGTAAAAATAATCATCTGCTTAATTACAAACAAACAAACAGACATGTGCCAACAATATTTTCCACCCTCATTCTAATTGTTCCATTATTTTATTTTTTGACGAAAGCAAAAAATAATGAGGATAAATAATATATTATTAAATATATAATTATAATAATCTTTTTTTTAATTGTGTACATTCATTTATTTTACAAAAAGTACATATTGTTAATAATTATTAAAAATATTTTCTTTTAATATTTTATAAAAATTTTAGTCTTTTTTTATTCTGTTTATTTTAATTTTTTTAAATATATTATAAAGATTCATTTCTCAATACGTTTAAATATACCTATAGTTTTAAAATTAAAAAAGCAATAAAAACACTAACGTTTCAAATAAAAATTTTAATTAAAAAATAATTGTAAGTGCATTCATATCCTCATTTATTTTCTCTTGAACGCAATTCTTTACACAACTTTTAACAAACATAAAATTCTCTAAATCTTGTCAACTTAAAGGCTTGAAAATTATTGCAAGTAATTTTTCTAGTGTTATTCAATTTTCCAAATAATTATTTAAATTAACTATTAATTTTTATAAAATTCTTAGGACCAAATGTTTCATTAGAAAATATTTTTTCTACTATTTATTTAAAATAATTATAAATAATTTATTTATTTTAATACTTAGAATTATTATTTTATTTTCCCATCCTCAAGGGATTTTATTATTAATTTAATAAATTTAAAAGAATAAATTATATGTATTCTTACTTAAAAGATTTTTTTATTCTTTTACCCTTTTTTATAAAATTTTCCCACTTTACA
>ABLG01001317.1:0-23178 GCA_000172435.1 Meloidogyne hapla | reverse complement strand
GATCTATAAAAATGTTCTTGTTTTTATTAAAAAAATATTTTTTTTAATAATAAAAGTTGGAATACTAATAAATAAAAAAAGTTCTAATTTTTATTTTACGTAATAAAAAATAAAATATAATAATTTAAGAAGAACGTTAAAAGCTTGGAATCAAAAAAACAAAATTTTTAAATAAATTTTTTAATCTTTTAAAATTTTATTAACGACCGTAAAAGCAGAAAGAATACGAATAATAATTATTATTGTGTTGTATGATTACTTATTTTTATTTATTTATTTCTGCAAATACAGAAACATTAACATTTAAAAAATTAATTTAAAATAAATAATTAAACAAAAATACTATCTATGTCATAATATTAGTAGAACGATAATGACACAGTCACTTTCTAATAAATTTTAGCAGAAAAAATATTTTTCCTAAAAATTTTTAGTAATCTTTTTTTTTTCTTTTAGGATTATAAAAGTCTAAAAATATTTTTATTTTAAAAAACAGAATTACTGTTTACTAATATTTTATTATTCATCATACTTATTATTTAAATAAAATCATTTTATTATTTTTAATCTTTTTGGAGACAAAATATTTAAAGATTTAAAGAAAATTTAAAAATAAAATCCAAATAATTTATAAAAATTAATAATTTTTATGACGAAAATGAAGCTAATGGATAAATGAAAATATTGGAAGGAAAAACAGATTAAAAACGTTAATAAATAAATTAATACCTGGAGGTAATGACGCATACTAAAAAATATTAATTTAAGTGTATTTAGATGGAAATTGGGCAAAGATTTTATTTTTTTAATGAAAAAATTATTTTTTGCAAAAAATTAAATATAAATTTATTTTATTTTAAAAATTTATTAAAAGTACATTATTTTTAGTAGAAAACAAAAGGAATATAATTATTACTAAAATATCTTAAAAGAAAATAAAAAATATTTTTTTAGAATAAGATTGAATAAGTAACTAATTAATGATTTTATTTTTTATTTTGAAAAAAATATATTTAAAAAAGAAAATGGTCTTTAAAGATTAAATAATTTTTTTGAAAAATTATTTTTGTATAATTCCCGGAAATCCGAAAATATTTCTAAATATAGACTGAAAATATAATAATGACGTTCACAATAAAAAGACAATTAAAGAACAAAATGAAAATTATTTTTTGTACATATTTTATTATTTTTTTATTATTTTATGCATTATGATAGAACATTGGTAGATTTTTCCCTAAAAACTTGGACAAAAACCAAAAAAAACTTTTTCACAAAAATTAAAAAATTTTATATTGAAAAACATTAAAAATTAAAGAAAACACAAAATTAAAATTAAAATTTATTTAAATTAGTGGTGGAGCGAAAATAAATAAAACTAAAAAAAGTTCAAAATCGAAGTGATCCACCATTAATTATTTTAATAATATTTAAAGGAAACTAAAAAAATAAAGTCTAATAAAATTAATTTTTATTTTTAGTTAAAAAGTTGAAAAACACAAATAAAGTCTGGGTAAATTATTCTTGCTTACATTAAAAAGGAATTTTCCATATTTGTGAATTTGTACTTGTGGGGGAGGGGGGGGGGGTTATTCTTTAATAGCGGACAGAAATTATTTCTAGTTTAATATTATTTGGAATCCATTTATCTAAAATTAAAAAACATTAAAAAAAAGGAAGGGATAAATAACTCTCTATCTATAACTAACTAGAGGGACAGAATGTTTGTTATAAAGAAAGTTATAAAGAGTAGACTTTACTATAGGATTGTTAAAAAATGAATTAAAAAAAAAGAAAAAATTATTAAAATTCTTCTATAATTGAAAATAAAATATAAATAATTAAACATTTTAATTTCCACAGCTCATACACCGCCATTTCTTTTTGTCAGAACTTTGTAAAATTAATGCTGTTTGTTTTAAATGGTCATCTTCAGATTTCATCATTGCACTAATATAATTAAATATTTATTTCTTAGAATTTTCTAAACAAACCCAACAAGAAGTAACAAAGCAGTTTCTACATTAGTTCCATCCAAAGCACTAGTTTCGATAAAATCGGTAGATAATAGCTAAGAAAGAAAAATAGATTGGTTAAGAAATTATTTTATAAATATTTAATAGATAAATTAAAATTTAGAATTAAAACAAAAGAAAAAATAATTTTAACTAAATTTTTTAAATAAAAAACACCTCAGCAAGATTTTCCCCTTCCTTCTTTGAAACAAAACTGGAAACATTTTCATGAGCTCCAGGAGCATTGCGCAAATCAATTTTGTTGGCAACTAACAATATAGGCACTTCTTTCATTGTTGAGTCCTGTGCATCCTTTTTTCATTTATTTTTATTCATTTTTGGATTTTAAGAAATTATTATGAAAAGTGACCGAAATAAGTTATGAGAGATACCGTATGCCTTTAATTGAATGTCCCTCTAATAGTGTAAGGGTGGGAGTTATGCAGGAATAAAAATGAGGGAAGGAAGAAGAGAACAAAAAGGAAAGGTATAACAGGGAAAGTTAAGTAAAATTAAAATTATTTTTTTTTTGAAATTTAAATTTGTTTTGGTCACACTTTCGGTCACTAAACATTTTAAATATCAACGACCTTCACTGTTTCAATCCAGTCACGAATACGGAGAAATGAGCGATCTATAGAACAATCATAAACTAAAATAGCACCATCTGCCCGTCTAAAATAAGAATTGCAAAGACTTCGAAATCTCTCCTGGCCGGCAGTGTCCCTTTAAAAAATAATTATTAAAAAATTATTTATTTTTTAATTAACCATAATTGTACAGCTATATTTTGAGTGCCAACTCTAACACTTTTTACATGAAAATCAACTCCTAAAATTTATTATAATTTATAGAATTTTCTTTCAATTCTACCCAAAGTGCTTGCAATATTAGGTTGAAATGCCCCTTTAATAATTCGCATAATTATTGAAGATTTTCCAACAGAAGCATCACCACACATTACAACACGGAATGTGCGGTCTGGGGTACCAGAAAATTCTTGAATGCACTGAAATAAATATAAAAAATATTTTAAGGGTCAAAAGGTCTTTCAGAAAAGATAGATAGTAATTTAACACTATGCCCCTAAAAGTTAAGGGATTTTGTCATTTTAGGTTTTTTGTACTGTCTGATATTATTAATTAATGAAATCAATTTTGTCTGGCAGTAAATGTACTTTTTAAATTTTTTATTAAAAAATCTAAAATAATTTTTTTCACCATTCCATTCATCATAGTGCCAGGCGGAAATTGCCTCATCATTAACATATGTTGTTGGTGAGGGTCAAGTCCCCCCGTCATTGTTGATTGAGCATCAACTGAAGCACAACGAAATAATTCCAAATCAGAAGAGGATGTAGTTCGTGAACAACCTCCACGTTGAGGAAATCCTGAGTCTTGAGAAAATTTGTCTGAGGTACCAAAATGTTGGCGGGAAGGTTTATCAGCTAAAAGGTCCCATGGAGGAATATATATTTGTTTCCAATAATTGCTGTTATTTATTTCCATTTTGTGAATAAGTTTGAAAAAAATAAAATATTTTTTTGAAAAAATTAAAGTTTTCTTTAGAATTATTTAAATTATGTAGCTAGAATAAATTTTGAAAAAAACCTTTGATTTTCTTTAAAATTAATTTTTAATCGCTTAAGCAAAAATATTTTTCGCGCGTGATCGCTAGACATTTCGATTTTATTCCTTTCCCTTTAAAATCTCTCCCCTCTCCATACTATTTTCTTACCATTGTCGTCATCATTGATAGTCGTCGCATTGGGGTGATGGTGAGAAGCTGGAGAATAAGAACCTCCATCTGGATAAGAAGTTGCAGAGTCATGGCGTGAATAAGGCGTTAAATAAGTGCCGAACGATGGAGTCTGATGTAGCTAAGTGATAAAGTGATAAAAGGGAAATCCTGCTATAAAGACTCAACTCCCGCTATAATAGACTCCGATAACAAGGAACACTCAATATAAATGACTTATATACAGTCCTTTTGATTTGATTATAGTTAAGGTTATAAGGGTGATAATTATAGCTATAGACCCCAACTAAATTTATTCAATTAGTATTTGTTCCAAATGGACTGACCATATGCATTTGTTTAATAACTGAAGTCCTTTGATCAAGAGCATCACGTAAATTCCCATTTGTATCATGAAGACGTTTATTAGCATCACTATAAACAAAAAAAAATGTTTACCAATAAAAAATATTTTATTAAAACAATTTACTAAAGTAATTGTAATTGTCTTTGTATTTGTTCAGCTTCAATAGCACTAGGTTGACTATGATCGTTAAGAGATTGTAAAAGCGTTTTATTTTCATATTCTGATTTAATTTCAGCTAATTCTGCTTTAATTAAAGTCATTTCCAAATGATTTTCTGCCAAATTATTTTTTAATGTTCGATTCTCTCTTGCAATATCCTTTAATAATTAATTATTTTTTAATTCAAATAAATAAATTTAAAAAATTACCTCCAATTTATCTTTAAGCGTTTCTTGATTTCCATTCTTTTGTGCTTCTTTTTTCAACATTTTCTCCATTTTCTGTAAATGTTCAATATTTCCTTGAAGTTCGGACATTTCAGCTTCAAGACGTTCTTTTAGTTCTTCCTTTTCTTTAGCCAACTTTTCACGTTCCTGTTTAATTTGGAAAAATAAATTATAGTATTTCTAATTATTTCAATAGAATTTCTGATTTACAATCCTCCTTCCATTAAATTAAGAGGAACTAATAAATCAGAGCTTCCAATAAAACAAATTTATTTAATAATTACCTCCTCTCGAGCCTTCTTTTCCGCAATTAACAACTGCTGATCAATCTCATTTTCAAGTGCCTGCATTCTCTTATTATAATTCTCACGTTCACTAAAAGTTATTAAATATTTAAAACTTTATTGATAAATTTTAAAAATTCCTTACACTCTTTGTTGTTGATGAAGTCTTTCATTTTCATCACGTTTTTGGTCTATTTCTCGACATAAATTACCTACAACTTCTTCAAATCGGTTCATAATTTGAGGCACACCAGAGGATTGAAGCTCCTCATAAAGCTGTAGAACTTCATCTTTGCTATAAAATAAAAGATAGAGAATAGAAGAACATCCCATCTTTTGAAACTCTAATAGAGAGATACTCATTCCGATTCTCCCTATCATAGATCCTCTCTTATACCGAAAACTCTCACTATTAGAGACATTCCCTTTAGACAAGTTCATTTTAATATTACCAAGGAATATCCAAAGTCATTTGTGGCGGTCCTCTCAATGACTGGTTCTTTGTAAGTCTTGGAGGCTTTGGTCTTCTCCTCTGTATTCCTTTACTCGTCCCTTCTTCATTACCTCCATCACCATCTCCTTCATTTTCTAATTCTTCTTCAACTATTTCCATCCTATCTACTCCTTCACCTCTCTCCTCTGGAGCATCACCGTAATACTCATTTGAACTAATTTTTCTATGCATTCCACCAAAACCTCGGGATTCTCCTTTACAAAGTGTTTCTTCAAAACCGGCACAAAATTCTTCTTTATCAATAAATCCAGAACTTTAAAAATAATAATTTTACTCTTTAAATATTTAATTTAATTAAATAAACTTGTTAGTATCCAAACAAGAAAAAATAAAAACAATTTCTTCATCACAAAGTTGTGGACAAACTTGATGTAAATCTTCTTTAGTTAAATAACCCTTTTGCCCACGATCACATTGATCAAAGAGTTCACTAACTCTTGAGTTACCTGTTGGAGTATTATTATTTTTCTCGTTGTTGTTACTCATTTTGTTCAAAAAATATTGAAAATTTTATTTTAACTAGAATTAAAATATTTATTTTTAAATTAATTTAATTTTTATAATATAATTAACTAGAATATTAATTCTAAATTAATTTTTAAATTATTTTACAAATAATGACTTTACTTAATAGGAATTTATTTAATTAAAAACAATAAAACTATTTCAATATGCCTTTCAAAAGTTTATTTAATATAATTCAATTAATTTAAAAATTACATAAAAGGCAGCTTTTGGGGATTTATTCACTTGACTATTCCTCTCTCTTAAAAAATTTCTCAATCAATTTCACACGCGAATACGCGGCAAATTTCCATCGAATTTTAAAAAATAAAATGATGAAGCTGGCGAGAAGACAGGTGAGAGCATTCATAGAATTTTAAATAAAGAGGGGGAATAATAATTTTTAAATAAAGTTTGAATAAAAAGTGCTGAAATGATAGACATTTCCAAATTTAAATTTAAAAAAGTTTATATAATTTACTAATTTAAATTAGTCTAAACTATGTATGACGGAGTTGAGATTATCGTTATTGAAATGGAGAAAAATTAGATGGAACTAACATAAAACTAACTCGGATAGATGATAAAGATTTTTAAGGGCTGTAAAAAAGCAACTGGATATATTTCTGATTAAAATATTTGAAAAATGTTTAATATTAATTTTTTGATTTATAAAATTAAAAACAAAGAAAACTTTCTTAAACTTTCTTTTCCTTATTATTTTACATACCTAATATATAAAAATAGAATTTAACTTTTATTTAAGTAAGATTTAATAAGTTGTTTTTAATTTGCCGATGTCTAGTTGAATTTTTGGAACGGGGATGTGCATGCCATCCCTTTAATTTTAATGTGCTTTTTACATTTCAAATTTCACATATCAGGATTATTCGTTTTTTTCAAATCTTTTTTTTTAAATTTCTCTAATTATTACAAAATTTAAATTTTATTTGTAAAAACCAATAACTTAAATTTAAAAAATTATTTTATACTACGGAAAATACAAACCAAATACATAGTATGTGTGAGTATATAACGTATATGTTTAATAAAGATATAAATGTTTAAACGAGAATATTATTGGAATTTATCTTTGATTTTAAATATTTAGTCAAAAGGCCATGTGGTGGTTGATTTAGAGATATGGATTAAATAAAAAATAAAATCACAAATTTTTTAAAAACATTTTTAAATATTTTATGCTCTTTCTGCTAAATGGAGAGTGTCCGATGGAGGCTGGTTTGGCGCCGCCTGGTGGTCATTAGCAGGGTCATCAACCTTTATAAAATAAAATTCTTAAAAATTCGTTCTTCCTTATAAGAGTTTTAGAAAAATAAATTTCTCATAATTATGTAAATTAAGGAATGAGATAAAGGGACTAATAATCCTTAGATTTAAACACAATCTAAACCTGGAAGAAAACAGAAGGCATTTCCGGGAAGAGTTTTTGTTGATGTAATGGAACATTTACTGGTTTTGCCTCAGTCTTTTCTTCTTCCTTTTGCTCTTTTGGCTGATTTTTAGGTTCATTTTGTTCATTTTTCTGTTCATTTTGTTGTTCTGGTTGTTGTTCACTTAATTGAGGAGCAGCATCAACTTCAATAACTTCTTCTGGTTGATGGGTATTTCCAATAGTGTCATCCTTATCATCATCTTTATCTTCCTTATTGTTTATCTTTCCAATCTCTCCATGTGCACTGTCAACAACTTTTGATGTTTCAACGGGCAATGCATCAGCGGAGGGTTTATTTGGAGCATTTTCAGTCTCATCGCTTCGGCTACTTCCCTCATTATCAGCAAAGGACTTTAATCCACTTCCAGAAGAAGGATTATTCTCAATAATTGAAACAGATGGGAATTTTGGAGAAGCCATTTCTGCTGGTTGTTGAGGTGATGGAGGGCCTCCAGCAGCGTTTGATTTACGAGAGGAGAGATTGTCAAATAACCAGGCTGGCAACAAATCTGGAGTCATCCATGAAGATTCTTTTTGTTCTGGTAGTTTTGGCTGTTGTGGTTGTTGGCCTGGTTGTTGTGGGGTGACAACAGATTTGTCTTCACCGCTATCTCCAATAACGACAGATGGTGCAGATAGCTTTACCTCAGGCTGTAAATTTATAAACTTTTTAAAAAAATTTCAAAATCAGCAAAAAACAGGATGAACTCTATTTACAGCATCCCATTATTATCGAAAAAACTTACAGTAGCATAAGTTTCCGGTTATGTAAAATAGGTAAGTAAAATAGAGGTAAGACTATTTTTCTATCATTGTTACCTGTGGTTGTTGATTGCTCGGCTGCTGTTGGGGTTGTTGCTGTACTTGTTGTTGCTCAACTTGACGTCCAGCCATCATTCCCATGCTAGATGGAATTTGTTGTTGAGGCATTGAATTCTGTTGTGGTGGCATTCCTCCATTATTCCAATGCTCAAAAGATGAGGGACGAGGCAAAGCTCCAGAATTTCCACCAAATCCAAAACTATTTTGTTGGGGATGTGCCCAATCGGAAGAGGGAGGAGGTGGAGGAGGGAAACGCATATTCATTTGTGGTTGTTGCTGTTGTTGTTGAGGCTGGAAGAAAGGATGGAAAAAAAGCATTTCTGGAGATGATTGACGGAATCCGTTAATTCTTGGCCAACGAAGGCTAAAAATCATTGTTATTTAATCTCTAGAATTTCAAAAATTATTATAACTTGTCAATAAAAGAAGGTATCTGCTGTTGTTGTTGTTGTTGCATTCCCCCTGATGGCATTATTTGATGTGATGACGGTAATTCATTCTGAAGTGCCCATGGAGAGAAAAAACGTGGGCGTTGTTGCTCTTCTTGGTCACCAATTTGATTATTTTGCATAAATAAAGAAGATGATGGTTGATGAATTTCACCAAATCCATCAAGGAAAGAGCGAGAATTCTTCAAAATAAAAATATTTAAAAATTAATTTTTTATCATTTAAACCTTAAAATCTTCAACTAATGGACGTGGGTGAGGGAAGAAATGAGCAGAAGAGGAAGGGAACTGAAGAACTTGTTGTTGGGGTCGTTGGAAAATACTTGATGGCCAATTTCCATTAGATAATAAATTATTATTATTATTGTTATTATCTTCATTTGAAGTAGAGCTACTGTCGCTATTTTGGGGCTCAACTTCGACTATTGAAACCTTTAAAGATAAATCATAATTTAAAAGTTTTGGAAATTAATTTGATGAATTAAAAGAAATGTCAGTAACATAAGCAAAAGAATAATATAAGTAATAACAAATAATATTAGAGAAGTTCCCTTTATTTTGAAGTCTATTTTAAATTATAATCCAAAAAATTAAAGTTAAGTGAATTCTTTTATAAAATTACTTAATAACAGATCCTAGCAAAGCTATTTGTTTCACAATATCTTACACATAACAGTTTTTTCCTATTTTTTTTATTATTTAAAAAAATTATTTGCCTGCATTGTTCCATCAAAACCAATATCCTCAGCATGTTGCTTGATTTTCTGCAAAATATTTCGAAGGAATTTAAGACGAGCATCACGTATTTGACTGAGTGCTCCATTCAAACTGCTAGAACCAAAAAGAGGATGCGGAGGTTCTACTTCATCTGATGTCTGTGAAGAACGGGATGCTGAATCAGAATTACCAATTTTAGAAGGAGCCATTGGGAATGTATCAATAGCTACTACAGGTGTGTCTTGTGTTGTTGAGCTACTAGTTGTCTCCTCTTCGAGAGACGCTGATTGAGGAACACGTGGAATTTGTATTTCATTGCTATTGTGAATTTGAAAATTAAAGAAATGTTTTAATGTTACGAAAAAAGTGCGAAAAAGTTTTTAATCCCGGTCTATAAAATGAAAAATTTGTTTAGCCTCAATTCTGTACGTAATATAGAGGTCTTAAATTGTTTTTAACAACTTCCAACCTCTTAGTCAAACTAAGCAATTTATCTCCAATAGCATTAGCTGCCTGTGAATAATAATCAACATTTCCATCATTTTCATAACCAAAACGTTGTTTTAATTCAGCCCATCGAAGTTTGAAAAAATTTTCATCTCGTTGGCGGCTATAAGCCATCTCAGAAAGGACAAGAGCAAAAATAGCCATAAGGAAGACAGAAAGCATAACAAGCAAAATTCCTTTATAACCACGAGATTTGCGCACAATAATAGGTTGTGGTGGCATTGGAAGAGATGGACGTGGAAGTTCAGGTCCCATTGGAAGAGGAATACGTGTTTCAGTTGTTGAATATCCGGGCGGTGGAGAGTCTAAAAGAATATAGAAATCTTTGTTATGCATCATTTATCAGTAAACAAGGGAGATACTCGAATATTTTATTAAACCGAAACGATCAAAGCTAAACGGGGGATTGGGTATTTAAGTGACATTCAGGGACTCAAATATATTGGGGAGGATATTCTAAAGATAAGAGATAACATCAGCCAAAAAAGGCGTCTAGACTAAAGGCGTCACCAAATGACTATTCCTAAATCATAAGGCGCCTTAAAAGTCGATCTTATGGGCTGATCACAAATATTTTTAAAATAAACGTACCAGTCTTCTCCTTATTTTCTTCAACGGGCTTTTGATCCAGCCCAACTGTAAACACCTTCATTTATTTTTTTCACTGCAAATAAACTTGAAAATAACAAAATTTCAGCAATTAACAAAATTTAAAATCGAAAAAAAGCAATGAAAGGAAACAGAAAAATCGCGCACTGAAGAGAGGCAAATTCTCTTATACACTTATATTGTGGTACGTGTATATAACATGAAAAAAATGTAAGAGTGTCACGAGCAATCGACGATTGGACGGATGAAAAGAGTTGTTATTTAGAGGGCTTGTTTGAGAAGAAGAAGAGTGAATATTTTTTGGGTGAACATAAAAAAAAGTTGTTTTGTGAGCATAAAAATTCTGTCAATGAATTTGGGCATGTTAAAATTGAGTAAAAAAATTAAAAACAAATTGTAACTTTAAAAATGTTGATAAAAATATTTTTTAATTTTAAAGAGATAAAAATGGTCAAATGAGCGAGACAAAATGATTTATTAAATTTAATTATAAATATACACAATTTAATAGAAAAACAGGCCGTCCGTCTATAATTTAATAACCTTCTAAACTGTTTATCAAAATCTCCCTCGTTTGAAGCGACTGTCCTCTAAAAGAGACGGTCTTTTAAGGGAAGTTGGAAAAAGATTCGTTAAAATTTTAGAATTTACATTTAGATTTACAGACATCGGATTCTGTCATTTTTTCACTCAGGGACCTAAAACATTTTGTTTTTGGAATATCCACTTCCTTTTACAATTTAAAAACTTTATTTAAGATGCTAAATAAAAATGATGTAAAAGGCTAAAATGAGCGGGATGGAAATAAAAAGGATTTGCGAATATATTTATTCTCGTTCTTTCGGCCTTGCACATGCAATTCTACACTAATTTTACGCTGCTGACAACCAACCATTGAGGGAAAGCTAAATCAATAAAAAGTTTTTTCAATGACCACAAAATTGAATAGAAAAGTGCCTTTGGCTTATAAAAATTTTTAAAAATAAAATATAAATGAATATTTTTAAAGATTTTTAAGAATATATAATGGTTCAATCATAATCTTTTAATATTGTGTAGTAATTCAAAGATTTTCAGCTGTTGGAGAAAAAAATAAAAAGAGAGAAAAAATTAAATTTTCAAAAATAATTCTAAAATATTTCAATGATTAAATTGAATATTGATTTTGCAGAATTGTAATCCCCCACAAAATCCTATAAAATATATTTAAGCCAAAAATATTAATAACAAAATATCCTGACTTTTTGTAAGTATGAACAAATATTAATAAATAAAAAGCTTTAAATAAATAATTTCTCTCTTCTCTTTTTTAGTAATGCCCCATATTTGAAAAATAGAGCGGAGCGCGCAATATAACGATTAAATAAGGGAATTTTTCTTTCAATATATATTTATTTAGCTGCCATTTACTGGTCAAGCATTGAAAAAAATTATTTTTGTGAAGTACAAAAAAAAAGTATTTTCATACTAATACTGAATGGATAGCTAAAAATATAAAAAAATTTTTAGGTGAACAAAACTTTTAACAAAAAAATTTATTCTCACACAAACATTTTTTATTATTCTAATTTATATATGGGAAAATAGTTTTTACATTAATTAATTTTTAAAAATAAAATTAGAAAAAGGCTAATTTCTTTAATTATCCGGATAAACAAAAATAATTATGAAATGATTAATGAAATAAATAATGGAAAAATAAAGAAAAAAAATTAAAAAAATTATTTATACGTTCTAAAATATAAAATATATTAATTTAATATAAATATTACTAAATTAATATTATAAATAATTATTAAAATTAATTAATAAATATTTAATATTATATTTAATTAAAAATATTTTAAATTTTTAAAATATTTTTATAATAAATGTTTGTTTGAGTTTTGTTAAAAGTGTTTTGATTTTTAATTCTTGAACACATTTCCAAAAAAATATTACAATGAGAAAATTTTTAAATTAAAGATTAAAATATTTATTTAATTAAATCAAAATATTTTTTCAATTTTGCTTAAATAAGGAAAAGAATTAAAAAACAAATAATTCAAAATTAAAAAAAAATAAAGAAATTAAATTTTGATTTGTAATGTTCAATTAAACAAAAAATAAATATTTATAAAAATAAATTTAAAGAAAAAGTGCAAAATAACAACTTTAAATTAAAAATAAACACTTAAAAATTAAATCTTTTCCAAAATTGGTTATTTTTTATTTATCAAATGTTTTTATTTAAAATATTATTAAAAGAGGGCATTATTTTTAGGGCTTCTATTTAATATACTAGACAATAAATAAAAGAATATAAAAAAGAAAAAATAATTAAAAAAAGATAAATAAAATAAAAAGAGAAATAAATATATTTTTATAATTAAATGCGCGAGAGTCTTTAATTAATATATATAATTTTTATGTAATTTTAGTTTAATTAATTATTGTTAAAATATTGGAGGTTAATGTACATATGTAAAAAATTCTGAATAAGCTAATATTTTATAATTAGGTGAAGAATAAAAAAATAAAAAGGTTTATATTTAAAATTAAATAGTTAATTTAAAATTGGTAAAATAAAAGAATATAAAAATTAATTTAAACATTTTATTAATAAAAAATCATAAATCAATTATTTTAACAAAAGTTAATCAAACAAAAAGCTATAGTTTTTGGTTTTACAATTTACCTATTTTATTTACTAAAAACCTCAAAATCTCTATTACTTTTTAAAAAGGCATTAAAACTTGCTTTATTTAATTTTATCCAAATATAGTCAATTGAATAAACAATTAGAACAAAAAATAATAAAATAAAGACTCTCTCTTAAAAAATAAAAATTTATTTCTTCTCGAGAATCGCAGGTTGATTATACAGAAAATAAATAATGAATGGATGATTGACAAAATTGGCGGAATGGGTGGGGCTATATTTTAGTTGTGATCGTTAATAATAAAGAAGAAAATAAAAAAAGAGAAGGGAAAGATTAAATGCGCGCCTATAAAATAATATTTTTTTTTGATTACGTTTTTTACACAAAAATAGATTGAGAGGATTTTGCTTTGTTTAAATAATCAAAAACAGTTATTATTTATTTATTTTTAATCTGATGAGAAGAAAAATATTTTATAGTTAATTTTAATAATAAATAAATATATTTATAGTCATGAAAATATTTGCCGAAATATTTGTGAAAATAATATGTAAAATTTTTGCGAAAGAAATGAATAAATATTGTAACGTGGTGAAGTTGATCACCACCTCCTTCCCAATATGGTGCATTTGATAACCATTTCCCACTATCCCTTCCACATATTCACCTTCCCATTCTATCTAATATGGACATCTATATTCTCTCCAATTGAACATCCTTTCCTAAGCTATATCCCTTACACTATCATTTCCGTTCCTTTCTTCACTCCACAACTTAAAGCATTCTTCCCAGCACTAACACTTCTGGGAATGATTATATTTACATTACTCCAACACATTCAACCTTAGACCCAGCCCATCTCCTTCCCCTATAAAACTCCAACACCAAACAAGCTAAATAGCTTATTCGGAACTCACTTATATTCATCATATCATTTCCCAGCATGTCCAATCCCAACTAATATAACTTGAAATCCATTATGTTACAATTCCCGTTGCCTAAGATATAACCATAGACTCATTCCCTCTAGGACCTATTAACATATAAACAATACTCGTTGATGCAAACGCATCAATGATGAACTAGGGCAACTTATCCAACCCAAATACAAACCGAACCTTTAACGCTTCCCCAATTCCCTCCTTCCCGAATGACCTGCGAGGTGGAGTCCGATGTACGGTGCCATCGGACATGGATCCACCGGGGCAGAGTTACTATATAACTTTTTATTAAAAAATTTGAATCTTTATTATTTATATTCTTTGATGTTAAATAATTTAAAAATTTTTTTTTGTAAATAGAGATATCCAACAGGGCCTTTCACCGGAGACGAGATCAAAAAATAAATTAAAACTATTTAATATATAATTTTAAAAAATCTTCAGATTATTTATTTATTAAAAATACATCAATTATATTTATTAATTGGGCATATAAAAATAGAAATAAATAAGTATTTATTTAAAATTTAATACCTAATAATCTCATTTTATTGAAAAAAAGAATAAAAATGATTAAAATAATTAGGTATATAGATTATAATTTAGTTATTATAATCAAATACGGAACCAAATCAGAAAAAATTCAGTTTATTAATTAAAAATTGTTTAAAATATAAATATGTCAAAAAATAAATTAAAAAAATATTTTTAGACATTAAAAAAAGTTAAAGGTTAAAACAAGATAAAAAAATATTTTTAAATATAAAAACAAGTTAAAAGCAAATAACCAAACATTTAAATAAAAATTCTTCTTTTTCTAGCCTCATTAAACAAATAAACTTTAAAAGAGAGAAAAGAATTGCTTGTGCTGTTAACATGCATTTAACGTGGCTTTAACTGCTTTTATTTAAAAAACTTTTTGTGGATAAATAAAAATCAATTTTCTATTGTCAAACAAGACGCGCACTTTAACATTTAAAGCTTTTAAAATGTTTTTATATTTTTAGTTTTTTCAATAAAAAAACTTTTTTATTTATTGTGGAAAACAGATTTTTAGAAATTTTTGTTAATTTAAATTTATATAATAATTAGTGAAAAGAAACATAAAAGGGGAAGGGATTAGAAATTTATAGAGATGTTTTATTGCTTCTAGAATAATTAAAAATTCTAAAAATTTAATATTTTAAAGGAAATACAGTCAAATCCCGTTAAAATAAACTCAGGAAATTGTGAACTTCTTTCTTTCGAAAATCTTTCGAGTACCAACTACTAGCATTTCTCTCCAAACATAACTCTCGATGGAGTGAAACTCTCTGTATAGTGAGAGTTTCAGTGAGACTGTAATGTGTTCACTATACCGGAGTTGACTTTATATAAAAAAATAATAAAATAAAAATAACAAATAAAAAATAAGAATGGATAAAATATAAAAAATATCATTGAGAAAACTTGATTTTGGTAAATCTACAAAAAAGTATTCAAATTGTTAAATAAATGAGGAGATTGCATAGTTTGTTTTTACATAAATATAAACTAACCAATTTAGTTGTAAAAGAGGAAAACAAACATTTCTAATAAAGAGAGGCAACAAACACAAGTGGAATTGTAGAAGTGTCCATTTATCGGCTGAAACCACAAAAGACCAGCCGGTTGGTAATAGAAAAAAGGATTTGGAAAAGGATGGAAGAATTTGAAGAGTATTTAGAAGCAATCAGAAGAAATGAAGAAAAGATGCGGATTGAAGGCTTTTCTGTCCTCCCATTAAATTTGTCCGCAAAGACTTTACGCAAATTGTCAATACAATCTTTTATTATTTTATCAATTTTCCTCAGTTCGTTAGTTGTGATATGAATGAATGACTGAATGTTAAAAGCAACGAGGATAGAGCGCGCATAGATAATCTCTCTCATCTCCAATCAGACTAAAGCAAACTGCGCACAAAATTTCTTTCACATGATTATTTTTTGGTTCAAAATTTGACAATATTAAAATTTCAATGTAGAATGAAAACTTTAAAATGTGAATTTATTTAAAGCAAAGGTGGAATGCGAAATAAAAATTTTAGATTTTAAAAATATGTAGTATAATAATTTAACTCCTTTGAAGAAAGTAATAGATTAGGTAAAGTAATTAATTCAAAATTTTTTTTGTCATATTAATCAGACAAAAAAAGGATATTTTAAGGATATTTTAGTTTTAAATAAATAAATGTAAAAGGGATAATTTAACATATAAAATGCTGGATCATGGAGAAAATAAATGTGAAAAAATAGGAGAGCGCGGTCATCTCTCAATTGCGCGGTTACAAAAAAATAAAAAGTATTTTGAAGGATTTGCTATTCTAATACAAAATGAGGGATTGCGAAAGAAGGAAATGGAGATTCAAATAAAGCTAGAGGGGATTTATGATGAATTAAAGGATAATTTCAAGTAAATCGGATTAAAAGAGAATATATATATTTAATTCAAAAATCAAAAATCAAGCTTATTTAAAAAAAATTGAGAAATTAGAAAGTTTTATCAAAGCTATCTAATTTATTATAAAGAAGTTAATTTAGGGTTGGATTTTTATTTTCGAGATTTATGTATCAGGGGGGGGGCGTTAGTCCCACAAAAAACGAGACACGAGATTCTCAAAAAATACGAAAACGAGATTAAATGAAATCTCTCAAAAAATACGAGATTTCACGAGATACGGGACACGAGATACGAGACTAACGCCACCCCTGGTATGTATAAATAAAATTAATGTAGACAAAAATGCAATTTAGATTTTGTTTTTTTTTTCAATTTCTTTTAATAAAAAACATTTTCTCTTAAAAATAATCTAATTAAAATTGTCAAAAAATTTTTCTTTCTCACAAATTTAAAAATACACCCACACATAATTTTTCATTAAAAAATAACAACTTTTACTTTCTTCAATAAATGTACTTTTGCTTTCACAAATTTAGTAATTTACTTTAAAAAACCCAAAAATTCACTAACTCTCCCAACTATTCGCCCAAATAACAACAAAATCATTCAGTCATTTTCTCTCTTCAATTTTCTTCAATCGCGCACAAAAAAAAAAGAATGAGTATATTATTTATTTGCGTATTTTTATTCCGTAAATTATTTGAGAGAGAACAACCGGAGAGAGAATATTTGAGTGCTTTACAAAAAAAAATTATTTCAGCAATTTTCCTGTTTTTTTTACACACAAAGAGGCCATTTGGAGAGGATCGGAAAGGCTGAAAGGCAGTCAAAGGCAAATTGAATAAAAAGATAGAGGTAAAAAAGCAAACAAAAAATTGGTTAGAAAAATAAAAAAAAGAAAAAGCAAAGAAAATTCTGTCCGTTTTTGACTTTTAAATAAATATGTTGCTTTTAATATTTTTTAGTTAATCTTTATTTTTTCCTTATTTGCGAAAAAAAGGAAAAACAAAATTCAGGAATTAATAATTTATTAATAGAATTATTTATGCACTTCAAAAGTTTTTTTTGTCGGATTGAATGAATTGATGCGCAAATTAAGTAGAACGAAAAAGGAAATGAAAAAATAGAAGGAAAATAAAGAGAAATTTTTTATTTAATAAATAAATGTTGAAGATTTCCGGATGATGATGGTTTTATATATTAAAATATAAAAATTTATTGGAGGCTAAATGTTGGATATAAAATAATTAAAAGAGGATTTTACTTTTAAATTATATACATATACCCAATGATTATTCTGTTTTATTACCAAAAGTTTCTTCGAGGTTAATCATCTTATTTATTGTACACAGTCCGATTATCGTGAATCGAATTAAAACTGTCAAAAACTGACAGAACCCTGAGATTTTAATTAAAATATATAAATAGAAAGGACTCTTATTATTTAATAAAAAATTTTTCCATATTTTATATCCAGATTTGGTAATAAAAAAATAATTTAAAAGTCCCGAGGAAATTTTATTTTGTACTTTGAGAGGCACTTGAAGTTGAGTATTTACAATAATAATGAGGATTTGAATTAATATAAATACGAAAACTGTATGAAAACATAAGGGATTTTTGTATAC
Organism: Meloidogyne hapla; assembly: GCA_000172435.1. NCBI lineage: Eukaryota > Metazoa > Nematoda > Chromadorea > Rhabditida > Meloidogynidae > Meloidogyne > Meloidogyne hapla. The sequence continues at coordinate 5,187 of ABLG01001317.1, read as the reverse complement.
TAGGGTTTTTGTATCAAATAAAACTTTAAAATTAATGGAAATTTTTAAAGAAGTTTGATTAAATATATGTTATTTCATCTTTATTTGAATTTCTCTACATATTAATTTGTAAGAACTATATACATATCTTCTTACTCGTTAATTTGAAAATGATGCATATTATGTAGAAAATATATAATAGAAATACTTTTGTTAACTAAAATAACAATTATCAAAACTTCAATGTTTTAAATTAAATTGTTAGTAAAGAAGAATAATTAAATTTATTAAATTTACATTTTAAATAAAAAAAATTGTTTACAAAGAAAGTTATCTCGAAAGAAAATTAATAAATAAATTTAATGATATTTGAGAGCTTTTTGAACAGAAAAGAATTTTTTTGTTTCGAGTGTCACGACACAAGTATGGCTGACGTTTGAAGGTCGAAAATGTGTAAATAGGCTGGCGCGAACAAATAGAAATTTTTAGAGAAGAACGAAAAATTATTTTTTGTTATTTTCTTCAAAACAAACGCAAAATAAATTGAAAAACAGGATTTTTATTTAAAAAATTGAAAAATAAAATATTTTTTTTTTGAAATAAGAACGGGCAGACAAGTAAATATTATATTTAGAGAAAGAAATTTAACATTAGAAAAATATTTAGAGAGATTATATTATGACTAATCTTTTAATAATTGTTCTAATTTTATATTACTTATATTCATTAAAGGAATAATAATATTTAAATATATTTAATTTTTATTTAAATTTATTTTTAAATATTTATAAAAATTATTAAATCTAATTAATTATAAGAAATCCAGGGAATAATCCACTTATTAAATAAATTAGGTAGCAAATTATGATTTAAATTAAATTATTAAACAATTTAATTAGAATTAATATAAAATTAAAATTAATTGTAATAAATTTATATTTTACTACAAATATTTATATTGCTAATATGTCACAAGAAAGTCCGAGTTTTCACATGATATTTAGTTGGAGAAGAAAATTTTAGTAAAAATTACAATTTATTAGAGAAAATATTTTTATTTATTATATTCTCCTTCAATTTGAAAGTGATCTTAGCCAAAAATATATTTTTAAACTATACCATAATTAAAAAATATTGTTCAGAGTCCATTCCAACAAAAATTAAATTAATTTACCAATATATCATTCTACTCAAAAATTTAATTTTGGTTAACTAAAGATGATGAAAATCACGGGAATAGTTAAAAAATTATTTTTTCTTCAAAATTTAAGAGAATAAAATTGAATAACAAATTAATTCTAATTTTATAAAAATTTGTCATATATTCAGCTGGTTTCATCACAAAATTTTTTGTTATTATTTTTCTTATTTATTAAATAAAATTAAAAATAATATTTTATTAATTAAACAATTAGTATTTTAAAAATTATTATTAAAAAATAATTTAAATTAAATTAAAAAGAATGATGTAATAATTATTTAATTAATTATTTAATAATACTGTTAAATATATTTAAATTTTATTAGCAATCTTAAATTATTTTTGATCAGTCCAAAAAAATTTTTCAGTTCAAGAATAGTAAAAATTAACAAAGAATTAAATCTAAATATAAATGATTTAGTCTAAAATATTATTTTATATTTTGTTACTATATAAAATAGCTTAGAAATTTAAGAAATTAGAAATTTACTAATATTAGGTATATGCTCTAAAAGAAGCTTTTATTAAATCGGGTGAAATATTAAAATTTCCCCTTTGATATGACTTAAAATAAATATAATCTTTTATAATCAAACACACTCCCTTAGGGCAACGGTGCTTTATAACAGGAAATAATATTACCTAATTTGATAATCTTTGATCATTGTGGAAACAAAATTAAAATAAAAGATAAATTAAATTTAATGATACTTCGCAGAAATAAATAAACAGATTTGATTAGATTAGATTATAGAGGGTTAGGTCTTTAGATTTAAATTAATGTTTTTAACGAAATAAAAATTAAAAAAAAAATTATTTTTGTGCTTTAACTAAATTATTTTAAAATAATTTTTAACAAGTCTATAAGAGTAATTTAAATGATTAATTCCTTATGAATAATAGAATTTACTGAATTATTTATTAGTAATCATCATATTAATATTAATAAAAATTCTTTAACAGAAAATTCCTTTGAATTTTTAATTAAAAATATTATTTTAAATATTTTTCAAAAATAAATTCATTTTTTTCGAATTTTAATTAAATTTTTTATGATATTTCCGTTAGAAATTAATTATATATATTTTAAATTATTAATCGTTAGTTTGCGCATAGATTTTGAATATATTTTAATTAAAATAAAATTGATCATTGATGCAATTAAAAATGGCGTTTGGAAACGAATTGAAGGAGAACGGACGGGAATAATTAATAAATAAAAAGAAAATAAGAGAATCAAATTAAGAGATTAATGACTGAAAATATAACCGGTATTTATTTGATCTCGAAACGAAATAAAAATTTTGGTAAATATTTAGGAGAATTTAATGACAATTTTAGTTTTTTGTTTATTTAAAAAGTTGAAAATTTTATAATAAGATTTTGTAAAATATAGTAATTTTGTAGTCATCGACAATAAAATATTTTAGTTTATTTGTCAAATTTAATTATGTATATAACTGAATTTTTATATTTCTTTTAATTCAAAAATAAATTTTTTTAAATTAAAAAAAGCAACTTTTGATTTCAAGTGAAGAGGTGAAAATTGGCAAAAAATAAAATAAAGCAATTAAAATATTTAAATCCAATCCACTTTAAAAATAAAATATTTTTTAAAATTTAAAGTGGATTTTCAAATAAAATTTAATTAAAAAATGGTAAAGTTTTAATAATATTTTTAGAAATACTTGAAAAATATTAAAAAAATTATTTTAATGTTTATTTAATTTTGTTTAAATAAACAAACAAAAATTTCAATTAAATAAAAAATTATTTAATTAAAGATTATCTACTTGAAGTTAAATTAATTTTATTTTTTTGTAGTCTGAAATTAATTTAAATCTCAATAATATTAAGATTAGATCAACTCGAAATTTTTTTAGAATGTACAATTTTGGCTTGTGGATTAGTTAAATTTTGTATTAAAAATTAATTAGAGATTCGAAATTAAATTAAGCCGCAGTCTATCAAAATATTATTAAAATTTACATAATTAAAATTTTCAAAAAATTCAGAATTAACTATTTAAGAGCAAAAAAGAAAAGTTTTAATTTTTAAAAGTTAAAAGCTTCCTTATTAAAGAAAATGAAAGTTATAAAATGTTAATACAATTTACCTAATTTAAAAAATAAATTTCATTGCATTTTCTCAGTTTTAATAATTAAATCTGATAAAGATCTCACTCTATCAATTTTTTCATGTTTTTATTAGAGTTTTCATATTTTCCAATTTTATTCACAATAAAATATTTTTATTTATGAGTGTTATTTATGTACTAAAGACTAATTTAAAAAAATATTTGTTATATTAAATTATATCAATAAAAATAAATTTTAAAGTATTTATTTAGGACAACAATGAGCTAACATTTCTAATTGAACACAATTTGTTTCAAAAGGACAAAATTCATCTTCACATGATTTTCCAAGATATTTTAAAGATTTCTTACCGTTATCACATTTTGGTTTAACATTACGTTTATATATTTCTTAAATTTATTTTTTAATTTTTCTTTTATAATATTCTTTTTATTTTACCATAATTTGTAATATTGCAACATAACGGAGACATTTCTAACATTCCCATACATTTATAACCAGAAGGACACTATTTGGATAATTAAAAATTAATTAAAAGAATAATTTTATACTTTTACATTATCTGTGTTATTTAGATGTCTTTGCCCACAATGTGTTAAATTTTCATATTTGCCAAGCGAACACATAATAAAGGGATTTACCATATCCACTAAAACAATTAATTCTTTTTTATAATGAAAAACTTTTTTTTTGTATTTTTACATAAAATTAATTTTTAATATAAATTGTATTCCTTTATTATAATTTACTCTATGATAGAGCATACATAATAAGTTATTAAAAATTTAAAAAGAATTTAGAATTGTTTATTAAATTTTAATTAAATCCAATTTTAAAAGACCTTACTTAAATAACATTTTTTAGCACAATCATCTCTAGATTCAAATCTATTCTTATTACCACCACATCCTTTATAGCCAAAATTCCATTAAATGTTCATCATAGTACCACTTAAATAAAAATTATTTTTAATTTTTAAAAGAAAACTTTTTTCCATTTTTATTTTCTTTTTCCAATTCATATTCTCTACATTTATTTCCTTTATCAAAAACTCCTCCACATATAAAATATCTTTTAATATTTAATCTCCTTATTTCATCAGAATTACTAAAAATAAATTATTTAAATAAAATTTATTTTAACAAAAAATAAACCAAAAACTTTCAACAAATGGAATTGGAGATTTATTTTTAGCTTCTTCTAATGAAATATTATTTGTTTTAATTTTATTTAAAAATATAGAAATTGAAATAATTTGTAATAAAATATTTAAAAAATAAAAAATCATTATTTATAATTATTTAAACATTAATAAATAATTTAGATTAAATATTTATTTTAAATAATTTTGATGATTCATTAATATTTAATTTTCTACATTAATGAATTTATCTATTCAGTAGGACGAAAAACACAAAATCGAAAAACAAAAATGACACAATCTTTGACATTTATTTTATTTAATTCTGAACATATATTTATAACAAGAAACACAGTAAACCGGGACAGTCCGATTCTGGGACAGTCCGATTCATTAAATAATATTTATTTAGGACAACAATGAGCAAATAATTCTAATTGAATACATTCTTCCTCTGACGAACAAAATTCGTCTTCACAAGACTTTCCAAAATATTCAGATGGATTTTTGCCATTTTTACATTTTGGTTTATTGTATGTATTTTTAGAATATATTTCTAAATATTAATTTGTAAAATATAAAAATTAATTATTTTATTTACCCATATTTGTAATATTACAGCACAATTCAACTAATGCCAAATTTAAGCATTTATAGCCTTGTGGGCATTCTATTTCTTTATTAGTAAGGGATCCTCTAGAGTCGACCTGCAGCATGCAAGCGTGCACTGCCGTCCTTGTTTTTTTTCCCTTGCACCCCCTCTTTTT
>ABLG01001318.1:0-10216 GCA_000172435.1 Meloidogyne hapla | reverse complement strand
GTTTTATAATGAATTTATGCCAAAAATACTGGTTAGACAAGTTGTATGAATGCCTGTAACTGTAAAATCTACTAAAGACTGTTCAGATAAACCACACACAAAGTTTTAAATTAAAAAATGTAAATTAAAATTATTTGTAAAAAAAGTTGTGTTGTTTGGAAAACAAATGGTTTTTGTGACAGTGATTTTTATGATGATAAATTACGTGATGAATATTGTAAAGAAACATGTCATCGATGTTAATTTTTTTTTAAATTTTTATTTTATTTTTTTTTAATTCTTTAAATTAATAATTATTTTGTTTGTTTAAAGAAATGTTGAATAAAAAATATCTTTTTAACAAAAAGTTACATAATGTTTATTAAATTATTAATAAAATAATAAAAATAAGATAAATTAAATATTTAAAAAAAATTTTTAATAATCCTATTAAATTATTAATAGAATAATAATAATATAAAAATAAGAGGTGAAGTACAGTAAGGGATAGAATGCTTAGGCGGGAGTCTAAGATCTATATGAGAGAATTCACTTCTCAAGTAGTCCAGTATGTAGAGCACTTACAAACTGAACTACTGCCTCAGGATGTAGCAGTTCCGACGATTTATGGCTGTTAGACAAACTTTCGCTAACTCTTACTCTATTTTAGAGGGGGGCTCTATTGAATAATCAACTAGTAAAATCAACTCATCAAATAATTTATGATTAATTTTGGTACCAATCTTTTCTTCGTGACGCCTGAAAACGACTGGCAGTAAAATTAAGCTTACAATATTTTTTAGAAAAAAGTTATTTTCCACTGAAGTTCTGGGTTAACCCCTAAATGATAATGCGATTCGAATATTTTCTAACAATATATTCTAAAAATATTTAATAAAATTTTTTCAAAGAGTAAAAATCAAAAATCTACATTTAGTTCATTAAATTTAATTCCAGAAATTTATCCTCTTCCACGTTTCTCTAATAAGTTAATTTTTATAACATAATTTAGCAATTTTTTTCTCTTTAAATTGTGATATACACATAAAATATAAACTATGAAAATACTTTTTAAGGGATTTATTTGAATTTTATTTGCAAAATATTTATTCATAAAATATTTATTAATATTTAATCCACGTTTTTTAAAAATAAAATTTTAGGTATAAATTAAATACTGTACAAACAAAATTATTTTAGCATATTTTTGTACCTAATATTAGAGCTGAAACCATAAAGCAGAAAGAATTAAATTTTTTAAAATAATGAATTTATTTTAAAGAAGTGTCAGAATTTAATTAAATTATTTATAGATAAATTCTTTTAATTTAAATTAATTTATATTAATTAAATTTTTAATTTAAAAAAAATTTTAAAGAATTAAATTTTAATGTTGCCAATATTATTATTTATTTTATTTAAAATATTTTTAAATTCACTTTTGGTATCATGCCTTTCTGATGAAATTATTTCCTTGCCTGGAATTAATTTTACACTTAATTTTAAACATTATTCTGGTAAATAATTAAATAATAAATTAATTTTTCTTAATTATTGAGTTGTTAAAAAAAATTAAAAAAAAATAAAAAAAATTTATTTTAATTTTAAAAAGATTTAGAAAATCTTTAAAAAATTAAAAAAAAATTTTAGAAAATTTTTTAAAAAAATAAAAAAATTTATTTAAATTTAATTACTGAAATAAAATATTTTTCAAGGATATTTGAATGCTGGAAATAACAATCTTTTCCATTATTGGTTCGTGGAATCACAGGGAAATCCTACAACAGATCCATTGGTTAATAACCACATTTTAATTAAAATTTTTCTAAAATTTCTTTAGGTTTTGTGGTTAAATGGAGGTCCGGGCTGTTCTTCTCTAGGAGGGTTATTTAATGAATTAGGCCCTTATCTAGTCAACAAAGATGGCAAAACTCTTCGCCAAAATCCTTATTCATGGAATAAATATGCTTCAATTATATTTTTAGAATCCCCCGCTTGGGTTGGATTTTCGTATAAAAATAGTACAATCAGAAATGTAACTACCAGCGATGATGAGGTAAATTAAAATGATAGGCTCTGGTCTAGTCCAGATTAAAATAATAGGTTCTTCTAAGGTTAAAAATTGGATTTTCTATGGATTTCAAAATTAGGGTTGAAGAAATTAAAGAAAAAAAATATCTAGAAGAAATTTAAAGCAGATTGTTGCAACATGACATAGTTTCGGTTTCGATATCTATGGCCAGTTGTTCTTGACCCCAACTTTGAACTCCATAAAATAAAAAAAACTCATAAACTTGGCCAGAGCCTAATACTTTCGAAGGCTTATATTATCTTAATTAAATTTCAAAGACTGCTGAAGCTAATTATGAAGCAATTAAAGATTTTTTGATTAAATATCCTTCTTTTAAATCAAATCCATTATTTCTCACTGGTGAGTCTTATGCAGGATTTTATCTTCCCATGCTTGCCTCTAAAATTGTTGATGGAATGAAAGAAACGCCTTTAAATTTAAAGGTGAACTTTTTGATTTTTAAATAAATTTAAAAAAAAATATTTTAAGGGTGTTGCAATAGGTAATGGTTTGATGAGCAATATATTTTATGAAAATACTTTGCTGGATTTCAATTATGGTCATGGTTTTATTGACGAGCAACTTTGGAAGAAATTTAAAGTAGATTGTTGCAAGTGTGCTGGTAATTATTTTTTAAATTCTACATAGGTATATCTATGTTAAATTCTTAAAAACATCTTTTAATTCCAAAATTTTAATTAAAAAAACTAATTCAATGTGATCTATTCCCAGAAATTGAAAAATCAAAAAAAGTCTTTAAAATATTAGATTTCCTTCTTTCTTTGATTTTAAAAGTATCAATTAAATTAGGCATTAATAAATAGCTAAATTAAGGTTGGCTCATCCGGGTGTACCCCGGAACCGCTAACCTTAAGGGGAAGGCTGTGAGGTGTCCGCCCTAAAGATTCTGCTAATCATTCGATATATTTTAATATCGAAAAATTTATTTCAGATGATTGTGATGTTTTTAGTTTTGATCCTAACAGTACATGCACAAAAGAGGTTAGTGATATATTGATATTTAAATTAAAATAATTATTTAAATTTATTAGCTAAGAAATATGCTAAATAATTCTAATAATGAATTACTCAATGGATATGATTTATACGCTGATTGTGGTTTGATGAACATAAAAAAAATATTTTTTTTAAATAATTTTTAGAAGGTGTAAACAATACAAAAACGTTAAAGAAAAGACGAAATACACAACAATCTATGCTTTTAAGGAAACTTAAAACAAACTTTTTGGTTAATAATTTGGCAAAATTAAATATCGAAAATGACGCTCGTACAAAATTTGGTGTGATACCTTGTGTAGATGGTAAGTATTAATGGCCTTGATATGGATCCGGACCTGAATTTTTCCTGGATCCAGAGTCCAGATCCAGGCATTTTTTGATCTTTCTTGATTTTTCTGGACATGGATTTTTCTTGGATCCAGAATCCGGTCCATGTCAGTAATTCAAATCCGGTATCCAGATCCAGTTTTTAAAATTCTGATCTCTAGTAAGTATAATTTCAATAAAATTTAAATATTGACATTTAGTCCAGAATTACATTTTTGAAATTTTTGGCATTTTGTCTTTTTATTTTTGATATTACAGTACTCTCTCTAATGGCGAAGAGAGTTTCTTCTTAGATTAATTGAAGAGTTCTTCAAATATCCACTCGATTAAAGTCAAAATCCCTGCAAAATACTAACCCTAGTTACGACTAACTTGATTAACAGATTAATAAATAATTACTTTTTTTTTGAAAACAGTCTTAGATTTTTAAATAATTATTTTTTAAAATTCAGTATCGGCCATCGAACATTATTTAAATTTACCAGAAGGTTAAATTTTAATTATAAAATATTTTTTCAAATTTAATAATTTACAGTACAAAAATCTATTAATATTCCTTCGAATAAAAAATTTAAATGGGAAGAATGTCCAGATGATGTTTATGACGAATATTACATTGATTATTGTAATTTGAATTAATTTTCATAAAAAATTTATTTTTTTAAAGATGGAATGTTTGATTTTACAAAAAATTTTTTAAATTAAAAAATTCGTTTAACGCTTTATTATGGTGATAATGATGGAGTTTGTAATTTTTTGATTGGACAAAAATTTTCTGCCAAATTTGGATTTAAAGTTTTATTTAATTAAAAGAAAATTAATTTTATTTTTTAAAAGCTAAAAACACCAAAACAACCATGGATTTTGGATGGACAGGTTGGTGGATTTAAAACAGAATATGAAAGAGGATTAACATTTACTACAGGTAGGGGAACTAAAAAATAATTTAAAAAATTTTTTTTTAATTTTTCAGTAAGAGGTGGTGGACATATGGTAAATTTAAAAATATTTAATTAATTTTTTGGGGGCCCAGACCCCGACTGGGGTGATATATGTCATTCGAACGTTTGATTCTTGAAATTGTTGACCCCTAAAATTTTCTGACCAAATTTAAATTGGAAAGTCTAAAACGAGCTTGGTCAACCCTATTTACATACAGGTATCTCTTTCAGGGTTTCCATCTCCAAAATACTAAAACCTAGCTTGCAAGCCAAAAAAAAGTTTTTTCCTGGCTTTCTCCTGGCAAATGCCAAGTTTTACTGATACGATAGAAACCCGTATATCTTCTCATCTTAGTGATTTTTGTCATCAGATTCAGCTCGACGAGCTTTCGGTTATCATATATCTACACGTTGCCCTCAAACACAATTTTTCATAATTAATTTATTATTTTTTAAAGGTTCCTCAAACAAATCCTAAAGAAGCTTTATACATTTTTAAACAATTTTTGGATAATAAACCTCTTTAAAGACAATAAAATGAGGGCAATTTCTATACTCTTTCTAATCTGTGATATTTTCTAAAATTTAATCTTCGGTGCCTTTTTATTATAATTTTACACTTTAAAATAACAGGGACATTGCAAATAAAGCAGAAGAAGCAGCATCTCTGATACATAATAAAAAAATATTTTCATTCATATTTTTTATCTGAAAGTCGCGTTTTTATGCTATAAATTTACTTATTTATTTATTAAAATTTATAAAAAGATATTATTAAAAAATTAATTTCTATTAAATTTTTAAATATTTATTTATATTATTTTAATTTTTTAAGAATTTATTTCATAATCTTTATGAAATAAAATTAATTTATTGAAAATATTAATTAATTATTTTTATAAATTCAAGGAATTTTTTAATTAAAAAAATAATTTAATTATTTCCAGACATTTATTAATTAATTTTTTAAATTTAATTAATTAAATTATTTTATTAAATTTATCTAGGTATTTTAATAATTTCGTTTTTTTTTAATTTTTTAAATTTTTTTTTTAAATTTTGCCTAAACATTATTTTGAAATTTTAATTTATTTTAATTAAATTAAATAAAAAATTATTTAATTAAAACTTTTTTTAATTATTTATTATTTAAATTTATTTAAATAAATGTTTTTAAATTTTCACCTGTAAAATAAAACTAATAAAATTAAAAAGTACATATTTAATTATGTACTTTTCTATTTAATGTTTAAATTTTAAAATTTAATTTGCGAAATTTTTATAATTTTTTACATTGCAATTATTTAATTCTTTCATTTTTATAAAACAAGTATTAAATATTAATTTTAAATTAATGAACAAATTTTGTTCTGAAGTAAAAATTTTCAGAATTTTTTTTAAATTTTAACAGGGTTATTATTAAATAAAAATTAAAAGATAATTAATTTTTATAAAGAGAAATTTTTTTATTATTTAAATAAAATAATAAAAATAAGTTATTATTAACGCCCTAGAGAATTTTTAAAAAACAGCCAATTTAATTTTATTAAAAAAAATTAATTTTTATTTAAAGTACATAGTAATTATTTTACAAAAAATTTTAATAAATTATGATTATTTAATAAAAATTATTTTTTTTTCATTCTTTAAAAATTAAAAGATTTGCATTTTTTTTATTTAATTTTTGTTAAAAAAATTTTTTTTAATTTTTTATTTAAAAATCAAAAGTTTGAATTTAATTATGTAGAGACATTTTTAAATAAAAAAATGTTTTTTAATATTTATCTTTTAATTTACCTTTTCCTTTAAACAATTAAAAATTTAAATGTTTAAAAATAATTACTTTAAATATAAATTAATCTTTTTTTTAATAAATTATATATTTTTTGAGAATTTTATTTTTTGTTAAACATAAAATTAAAAAATATTTAATATTTAAATAATTATTTTAAATTGCAATATTATTTATTTAAAATGTATTTAAAAAAATAGTTTTTGGACAATTGTGGATAAAAAATATTTATACTTAAATCAGAATTATATTGTTTGTGTAAGCTTTTTTCAAAAAATGCCTCATTTTGTCATCTTCACTCGCTTATACGGGCAAGGGTACTTCTCGGTTATACCACACCCCCCTAAATTATGGTTCAAAATCATATATATAGTAAAATAGGTGCTGATCACGATTCCAAATATAAGAACCTCTAGTACCTAAATCGTCATTGGTATCGTCATTACATCATCCTCTGCTAAAATTTCAAAAAATAACTTTTAGGTCTGAAAATCTACTAAAGACAAACTCATTCAACAAAGGATGAGATATCCCAGTAAATAATTAAAACCAGACATTAATTAATTTCTTCATATCAGTACATATTTCCTTCTTAAAAATCGTCTTTGTTTGCCTGTGGTTATTATTAAAGAGTGAAGATGGCAATTTAAAAATGAGCATACTTAAACCGCATGAATCCCCTCAAATCTGTATTTTTCATTAAAAACAGATTTATTCAATAGGTTAATAGTACAAATTAATACCCAATGGCGGTAGGTCCCTAAGTCGGCAACCAAATTGATTTTTATTCCTTCATTCGCAATTACCGTCCATTTAAATAATTTTTTTAAAAAGTCTTCCAAGCATTAAATCTCACAAATAATTAAATACAAATAAACTAAACTTTTCAAACAATCATTAATTTTTTTGTTGAAATTATAAACTCTTCGTGCCCTTTTAAAAAATTTATTTTGAATTTTTTAATTAAGACAAATAAATTTTATTAGAATTTATTAAAATATTTTATTTTATTGCTAAAAATCAAAAAATGTCTGCAAACTTTTCTGATGGATTACAATTAACAAATTATGCTTATTATGATGTAAGTATTTTTATATTTTATATTAATTTATTTAAAATATTTAAACTGGAATTTTTTAAATATTAGGTGGGTTCCACTTTAAGGGTAAATATAAAACTTTCTTCTAGTTAATATTTTTAAATATTTTCAGATTCAAAAAGTTTTTAATGTGAAGTTTCCTCCCAGTTTAATTGATATCCCAGTCTATTGAAATTGTTAGCCAACAGAGGATTGGGGGATGGTAATTTTAAATTGGGATTTTAAATATGATGTAAATAAATATAAATATTTCTTGAATAATTACCCAGGGTAATTATCTTGAATAATTACATTTAATTATTCGTTCAATCTCTCGCTGGAAGAGGTAATTATTTGAAATTATTTTGTAGGGGTAGTTTGTTTGGGTAATTAATTGAGAAAGGTTAATTATTTGAGAAAATACGTTATTATGATTTTAAAATTAATAACTGAGATTTTGAAGAAAAAAAAGATTAAAAATTAAATTTAAGATGTATGTTGCTTATAAAGATGCTGGTCCATCATTTATGCTTTGTTTTATGTCAATTGATTTTAAATATAATTGTAATTCCAGGCATCTTTATGAATGCTTCAATTATTTATGTTACTATTAAATATTATAAGTATAATTTAATTTTTTAAATAAATTATTGGCTTAGTTAATTGATAACAATATCTCGGTTTCATCTACGACCCTCTAAATATTGAAAGACCAATGGAACTGCCAAAATTGTCTTTAGAATGAAAAATGTATTCGAAAGAGCCTGTTAAGTAATTTACGGTTTTGTATGACCAATACTTTAATAACTTCCTTAACAAAATTCAAATAGAGATTGGACTGTTCTGGGCCAGATCTGGATTACTTGGGCCAGATACGGACTTTTAATTCCTGGTTTAAACCATGATCTGGACAGGTCTAGGGATTTTTTTTCGAAATTAGCCAAAGCAAAATGACTCAGACATTGCCAAATTTCCCACTTCTAGTATCGAGATAATTATAAAATATTTTAAACTTTAGAACACTTCGTGGAACATCATATTTTTTGTTAGCTTTAAATGCCTTTTATGAAATTCTCCATGGATTTGCCCATCAAGTTTTTTTATTTTCTGCATTGTCTGGAAGAAATTTTATTTCATATTGGACAGTTTTTTGTTGGGAAGTTATACCTCTTTGGGGTTGTAGTTCAAGTGTTGTGACTATTGCTTTAACTGGATTGGATAGACTTTTACAAGTTAGCTATCCAAATTGGTTAGAAAATTTTGAAAAAATTAAAAAATAAGTCTAAGCATATTATAAACACAATGAGACCGAAGAAATAAGTAGCTGTCAGAAGTTATTATCAAATTAAGAATAAAATAAATTCGAATCCTATTATAGTGCCAATGGTCACTCCTGATATAACCCACAAAATGGCCAGTGATAGGATATATTTCCTTAAGATAGAAAAGGATAAATGTTCTTAACTACGAATCACAATCACATATCATGACAATGGGACCATATCTAGGGACCATATATAAACAAATCTCAAAATTTCTTAGATCGAGTAGGGAATGGTCTTTCCTTTGGCCAATTTTTGACTTTTTCGGCCCTTAAACCAAATCTTAAATTGAACAAAAAGGTTTCTGATAAAAATTTTAAATTATACAGAAGAAAATCTCTTGATAGAGAACTTAACTTTTGTTTTTAAAGAATTTAAAAACTTTGCAATAATTTATTTTCTAGGCATGAAAATGTTAAAAAGACGTATTATCTTGGATTTATGGTTATTTTTTCAATTGGTTGTGGTTCTTTAGTTGCATTAAAATTTTGGGATATTGCTGTAAGATATCCGGATGTTCCACAAACTGGCACTTTAAGCGATGTTTTTCTTTTTGAATTTAAACCTCTCTTCTTTGTTTATATGGGGTTATGTAATAGTTTAAGTATTTTATTTTATATTGCTATTTTTGTTTCTGTTCATCGACAAACAGGTAATTAATTAAATGGCTATGGCATAGGTCTTAAGAGAATGTATGTGTCCCTTAAGGTGGATAAAGTCAACTCTCGTTTTTAACGACCCCTCGATTCAATGAACCTCTCTAAAATAACTCACGATTTAACTAAGTTTCTTCGTTGTCCGCTTTTTTATCGTACGTCCAAAAATTATGCATCTTGGGTTCTAAGTCACTTTGTCTTATTATATTGTTATCTTAAAAGATAAAACCCTAACTGGTGTAATAATTTTGAGAATCTCATTTATGGGATGCATAATATAAATATTCTCATGGGATTCATGAACATTAAAGAGCCGAATAATTTTTAAAATTCAAAATTAATTTTTATTTTAAAGCATCAAATATAGCTGTTTGTAAAGAAAATAGAAACAATACTCGTTTATTTAAATCAATGTTTATAATTGTTTCGGTAACTATTGGATGTTATTTAATATCTGCAGCTGTTCGTTTAATTATTCTTCCACCTTTCCATTTGGGAGAAATTAATGTTTGGGTGATTGAATTGGGCTTTGGAACTTTGTTGAATTTAGGTGTTGCTTTAAATGCTGTTGTTCTTTATATTTGCAGGTAAATTAAAAATATTTTTATTTAAAATATTTACAGTCGACTCACGTTATAAGACCCCCTAGGGACCGGCCATTAGAGTATCTTATTTTCGAAGGAGTCATGTTTCCAGGGGTCCTATAACTTTTTAATAAAAATTAACAATTTTTATAGTCAAGAATATCGAAAATGTTTTAATCGTGAATTATTGCTTATTGGGTCAATTCTTGGAATTATTCGTCGTGTATCTGGTAAATTTGATTTTTTAACTTGAATAAAAAATATTTTTTAGTTTTTTCTGTTTCTGGTTTTCGATCAACTACAATGAATGCAGAACAGAATATCCAAAATGAAGGAAGGATTAATATTAAAGGAAATGGGAATAGAGTTGCACCTTGTGATCAATTTTGAATTTTTAAACAGTTATGTGTACATTATTTCAACCTTTTTTTATTAAAAATATATCG
>ABLG01001319.1:0-23732 GCA_000172435.1 Meloidogyne hapla | reverse complement strand
CCAAAAGAATTTACTAAAGCATCAATTATAGCTTTTTTAAGTAAATATTTTGGAAATACAATTTATGAGTCCAATGAAATTGGGGCTGTTCAAAACCTCAAAAGAATTTATTTGGACTCATAAATTGGAATAGAGACATTTAAAAATAAATATAATTAATTTAAAGTTTTATCAATGCTTTATTTGCCTGTTTGTATTTTGGGATATATTGTTTATGGCAATAGTTTACGTGAATCTATTATGAATTCAATACAACATGTTTGGATTCAACATGTAAAAATATATTTTATAAATTTAGATTTTAGATTAAATTAATACTCTAGAAAATAGTCCATTTAATGACATTAACATTAAAAAAGTTAAAATTAAACAAATTCTGATGTAAAAATTTATTGGTTAAGGAGAAGAGTTAGAGTACTTTTATACCTTTGGAGAGGAACTTATTTTTCTTGGAAAGGGAGATATGCCTGGAAAGTTGTTTGGGGAAGAGTAATTCAAAAATTTGAATCTGTTCCTTCGGGGAATTTCCTTCCAAAAAAGAATGGCCGAACCTTTCTTAAAAACAAGACTTTTAATGTGTCTAATATCAACCAAAAGAAGAATATTTAAATAAATAATAAATAAAATTAATTTTTTTAGACAGCTAGTTTTTTAATAACTGGACATGCAATATTTTCTATAATAATTGTAATTAATCCAATTAACCAAATTGCCGAAAAGAAATTCTTTGTACCACAAGGTCTTCTTTTTTTGGTAATTAATTAATTAAAAAATAAATATTTTATTTTTTAATAAAATATTTTTAAAAATTCTCAAAAATTATTTTTTATTTATTTTAAAGAATTTGGCCCTTTTCGAATACTTGTTCGTGGAATTGTTCTTTTTTTAGTTGTTTTAGTTGCAGAAACAATTCCAACATTTGGGCCTTTACTTGATTTAAGTGGAGGTTCTACGCAAACATCTACAGCATTAATATATCCTTGTATTTGTTATTTATTTTTAAATGCTTCTGAACAAAAATATAAATTGAAGAAAAATATTAAATTTAAAGTAAGTCTGTTATTTTTTTTAATTTATATAGGAACTTAAGTTTAATTAATTTTTAAATATTGAAATACAGTCGATAAGACCCTCCAATAGACAGGCAATTGGAGGGTCTTGTATCCGAAGGAATTTCCTTTGCACTTTTGGGGGAATACATCCAATCGGGACCGGCTATTTGTGGGTCCTATAACCTTCGAGAGTCAAACAATTTTTTAAATTTTTTTCCAAGTCTTGGAATAATCTTCCCTTTATTTGTGAATGATAACAAAATTGATAATAATTTTCTGTACCATCAAAAATCTAATGAAGACGGGTAAAAAACCAAGAAAAGTCATTTGTATGTTACACAAAATTATAGCCAACGGAGAGACAGTCAGAAATAAATTTTACTAGAATTTAGACAATTAATTAAGAATTAATTATTATTCATAATTTAAGATAAAAATATGTATAATTTTAAACAATTTTAAATAATTTTTTATTTAATTTTATTTTAAATTAAATTAATTTTTTTCAGGAAAATAAAGTAACTTTTTCCAATGAAAATAATGAATATGCAACATTAAAAGAGTTAAAATTTAAACAATTTTTTTTTATTTTTAAATTAATTTTTTAGTGTTTTGTCAATTTCTGATAGAAAAATACTTTTCCTTTCAATTTTTATTATTGGTTAATTAAATTAATTAAATAAATTTATTTTATTTTTTTAGTTTTTGGTATATTGGGTGGTGGAGCAGCAACATTTGCAGCAATTAGAGAATTAACTTTTACTCATTTTGTTCCTCCTTGTTATATTTCTTTTTTTATGGAAACACCGAAAAATGTGAAATTTTTTTTCTTAGATTTTTTTATAAATTGCGGACAACATTTTTTTATATTTGCGGACAAAATTTGCGGACAAGTGCTTAATAACTTATAAATAAGTTTATTCACCGAATGGACCCTAAAAGGGCCTCTTAAATCAGCACAACAATAAAAAATGAATATGAATAAAATTAAATTTAAAAAGAATGTAAAATAAGTTAATGAGGTTAAATTTTAAAAAATATTGAAAAAACGATTTAAATGCATGTATTTATGGAATTTAAGTGTATATGTATGTATAAAGTTTTTAAGTATGTGTTTAGTCCAAAGCAATGTGTTTTGTCACTAAGCCTATTTAGAAACAAATGGCCAATGGGTCATAGGCAATACCTGCCTATTATAATTTAAAGTTTATGACAGTTTGCAAGCCACAATTTTATTAGGTAGATGGAAAACTTGGCGATTATCCGCAAATTATGTCCGCAAATATCTCTCCCATTTTTAATTTAAATATAATTTAATTTTTTTTTATTTAAAAATTTTGAGGAGTTATTTAAATTTGGACATATAAATTGTTGTGGTCCAAATCAAAATATATCAATATTTGGCCCATCTGAAGGAATTTGTTCTGAGACTAATATTCATTTTTATGATTAAATTTTAATTATTTTATTAAAATTTTGTATTTTTAATATTTAAATGAAATTAATTTTATAAAAGCGAATTTTTCAAATAATAGAAAAATAATTTATACAAATTTTTGAAAATCAAGCCTTTTTAAATAAATATTTTAAAAAGAAATAACGTTTAACAACCGTTTTAAATAAAATTAATAAAAATTTGAACTGTTTGTATTACACAACAAAACAGAAATATATAAAAAATAAAAATTAGACGCTCTTCCATTGAGAATTTTTCTTTATAAAAATTTTTAAATAAATTTTAAAATGGCTAAAATTTATTTAAATTCAATTCCTTTAAAATTTTCCCCATTCCTTCACCCTTTTCAATTTTTCTCTTACAATTAGACAATAAAATCAATTTGACATTCGATATCTGCGATTTTAGATTTTCCACGCGATAATAATTAATCAATTGTCAAAATGGTCAATGATTAAAAATTTAAATAAAAAATCTGTTCATTACAGCTTATTAACCGGTAAACCGAAGTTTTAGGGTAGTCCGATCCTTAAAACACTGGTTTTGTTCTTGAATTTTCATGAAGACTGGTTATTTTTTCAAAAAAAAAAAACAAAATGGCCATGATTACCCCCTTATAAAACCTTTTAAAAACATCATTTTTCTCTTTCATTTAATTTTTTTTCAAAATGTCATTTAAAAAAACATTTACAAAATCAACAATAAGTAAATGATGGCTAAATAATGAAAAAAGTAGAGCAATAAATTGTTGAGGGTTCTAAATTTGAAAAAAAGAGAATTTAAGAGTGCCTCTATTTGAGCAAGAGGAATTTAAATATTATTAAAATTATTCCCATTCTGTCGTACCGGGAGGTTTCTAAATTAAAAAAAATTAAAATGTTAAAAAATAAAATAAAAAATTTACCGCTGTCATGTCAATCATAACCCGAGAGATTGTTGTTGGCATTTCTTCTTCAATACGTTTAACCATTTCCATAACTGTCTAAAATAAAAAATATAAAATTGTGGGGAGACATCGGGATAGACATATAGGGACGGACATACTTATATAAAAATGTTTTTGACTCGAAAATGAGGTTTGTTTATTATCTTATACGTTATCATTTTGGTATCAATAAATAAAGAAATGCGAAGAATATACAATCTAGGACCCGATAACCGTAGGTTTTGAATGGAGGAGTGTAGTACAAAGTCAATGACTTTTTGGTACTTTTCGGTTATGCCACCTCCCCCTAAATTAATGCTAAAAATGTCATATATAGGGTATTTAAGGGTCCTGATCACGATTATAGTGTTTATTTTCCAATATAACAACCCCCTACCCCAGAAAGTGCCACTGACACATAATGGTCAAACTTTTACTTTTTTTAAATAAATAATGTTGATGCACTATTAATGCACTAATATTTGAATTCTAATCTTTATTTTCTGTCGTTTACATGATCGTTGGTCATTTATTGAGTATATAAATACACTCATGAAGTTGAAACCTTATAATTATTAAATCAAAAATGCCCTATATTTACGACACACTAATGGGGGAATGTCCAGATGAATCAAACGCTGCCAAGTTTTTTCAAAACTGTGGTTTGCTTCATACTGAACGTTTCTGCCATTGTGGTAGTCAAATGCGTCCCAGCATGGTCAAATGCGTCCCAGCAAGAAATTTTAAAAACGATAAAAGAATACATTCCACCAACACAAAATTGAATTTTGACCATTATGAGACCCTAGCCACTTTATGGGTTAGGGGGTTCTTATATTGATGAATAAACATTATAATCGTGATCAGCACCTTTAATTACCCTATATATGATATTTTGAACAATTTTTAAGGGGAGGTGGCATAACCGAAAAGTACCGACTTTTTCCATTATATTACTTTGTTACCATTTGTTACGGTTAGCAAACCATTTCAAATATTTTTTAAAAGACTCCCGGAAGTATATATGTCCGTCCCCTATGTCTAGCAGTCATAAAAAAAAATTAACCTCAAAGGGAATATCCTTTCCTGGCAAAGCTGGCTCTCCAGTCATAAAATCACGAGTAAGAAAAGGTCGTAAAACAATTGAACGTTTTGTACTTGGAAAAATTTGAGGCAGAGTAAAGAAACGATTAAAATGAATTGGTACTAGAACCACTGGCATCTAACAATTAAATTAATTAATTTAAAATTTAATAAAATAAATTAAAAAATTAAAATAATTTAAAGAAAACCTGTTCTATACATTTAAGAGAATCTTTAAGTAATGGATTAGGTTTGTCTAGAGAATTTAATCCACGTAAAGTTTGATAAACAATTTTGTCAGCTTTTTGAACAATTTCAATTGTTGCTGAAAAAAAAAATGTTTTAGAATATGAAAAAAAATTTAAAAAGTAATTTCCAGAATTTTAAAAAAATTTGCCTGTTGCTAAAATTCAAATTAATCCTTGAAATTAATCCTTGAAAAAAAAAATTAAAATTACCTTCATTTATATGTGTAACAGTAATATCTTTAATTAAATGAGTAGTTGTTTCATGAAAGACAAAAACAACCCTTGAAAATAATTAATAAATTATTTTTAAATATTTTTAAATATTAACCTATTTACATTTTGTACTTCATTTGGAAGTATTTTAGCCAAATAATGAATTTTGTCCCAAGGAATTGGTTCATTCTTTTTACAAAAAGTCAAAGCAGCAACATATGAGTATGAACGACGATCACCTTTAAATAAAAAGATTTAAGAAATCTATGAGGGAATTGTTATTTCAAATAGCAACTCCGACTCTAAATGCCTTTTTGAAACCCCGAGCCTCGTCAGCCTTTAGGCCTAAAACCCCGAAATTTCACACTCCCGACCTAATTTTAACCCTCTCGTTGAGTAGGTGATTATTTAAGAGTGGGGAATTATAATGGTGGCAATTCAAGAAAATTTAAAAACCTTGCACTCCAACTGATTTAATTGGAAGCAAAATACAATCAAAATTTGGACTGAAATTTGAAACAATTGAACGAAGCAGATCTTGTGTTGCATCAAAATGTTCATCCTAAAATAATTCTTAAAAATATTTAATTAATTTCTTACAATAAATGGCATTTCAGCACAGAGAATTCGAATAGCCAAACCAGGACCCGGAAAAGGATGGCGATTAACAATATGTTCAGGCAAGCCAAGAGTACGTCCAAGTTCTCGAACTTCATCTTTATGAAAATCTTGTAAAGGCTCAACAACTTTTCCCTTAAAAATATTTTGAGTTAAATAAAAATACAAAAAATGAAAATACCAAATCTCGAAGTTCCCTTACAAGTGCACTGTCATTATGATGAGTTTCTAAATATTAAAATTTTAAAAATAATAAAATTATTTATTTACTAATAACATTAGCACAACCACTAGCAATTTGTGAAGCACTTTCAATCTAAAGATGAGAGAAATCTTTTTTTATTAAGTTAATTTTTTGAACCAAATCTGGCCGTAATGTTCCTTGAACCAAATAAAGATCATTGTCCAACTTAAGCTTAAAATATTTAATTAATCAGGGAATATAAATTATCAGAAAATTTAAAAATGAATTTACTTGTTCAATTGCAGCATCTTTACAACGAATAAACGTATCACCAATAATTTTGCGTTTTTGTTCAGGACAAGTGACGAATTTTAAAGGTAACGTTTCTACTCCCTTATCAATTATTCTTGCATTCAAAAATTCAGATAAAAAATCAAAACGGTTAACATCTAAAAATATAAAAATTTTAAAATATTTTTAAACTAATATTAAACCTAGTCCAATAGCATTTAAAGATTTTATTATAGAAGATGACTCATTATATCGCATAAATCCATTGTCAATATGAATTGCATGCTTAAAATTAAGAGAATAGTATTTGCTAAAAGTATTGCTAAAGTATTACTAAAGTATTTGAAAAATCTAGAAATAGCCCAAAACTTGAATCAGACATATGAATGAATTTTGAACTTTATGACCCCCCTTTTTCTGATTTGTGGCGACAAAATTAAAAAAAATTGGAAAAAATCTAAAAAAACAAACCACTTTTTCAGAGCCCAAAGCTTTTGTGCAAAGAGCAGCACAAACAGTCGAATCAACACCTCCAGAACAAAGTACCAAAACATGTTTATCACCAACAGTTTGTCTAATTAATTCTATGCATTTATGTTCACGATTTAGAATAGTATAACGACAATTTAATCGGCAAACGCGGCGCAAAAAATTTGAAAGAATTTTTACTCCATTTTCAGTCAAATCGACTTCTAAATAATTATTTAAAATTAATTTAAAAGATATTCCAAAGTAATTTTAAAACCTGGATGAAATTGAAGGCCAAAAATACGTTTTTCTGGTTGTTCAATCCCTTAAAACAAATATTGTCTGAATTAATAAAAATCTTTAAAAAACCTGCAACAAAATCTCCACTCATTGCAATTATTCGAAATCCATTAGGTGGAACCGAATCTTTTGTTACTCCATCTCCGTGAGTCAAAAGAACATTTTGTTCAGGTTGAAGGCCGTTAAAGATTTCTGATTGAGGATCGATCTTTTTAAAAATTAAATATTTGAACGAAATTATAATTAAATAAAAAATACTTTAATTTTTATACGGCCATCTTCTCGTCTTGCCTGTAAAGAAACTTTTCCACCAAAATGTTTGTTTATTAACTGAAATAGAAAAAGATTGGGAAGGAATATCCAAATTTTCAAGTGACGAAGAAATTTTGAATTTCCAGGAATTTTTATCAAAAAATTGGATATGCTCTCGCAAATCAATAAATACCTGAAAACCATAACAAATGCCAAGTACCTAAAATTATTGACATAAAAGAGTAATTAAGTTAAAAATATACTGGGAGTTGTCCATTAAATATAGCAGAATCGTATACAGGCGAATTCTCAACATAAACAGAGTTCGGTCCTCCACTTATAATAATTGCACTAAAATTAGTTTTTTTAAAGATAAACAAATTAAAATAAAACCTATATTTATCACGCAATAATTGTTCCATTTTAGTGTCAAAAGGCAGAATAGAACTATAGACATTGCACTCACGAATGCGTCTATCAATTAACTTAAATTTTAAAAAATATTTAGAAGATAATTTTTAGAAGTATTTTTAGAGATCGAGATTGGCCAAGGTCTGGGTTTAGTGTCCCACCCATGGGGCTTTTGAGTTTCCTGCGTTTTTCATGAGTTTCCTGTTATTTCCCGATAAAAAAAGTAAAAAAAACCTTTCCATATTGAGCGCCAAAATCCAAAATTGCAATCTTTTCCTCTTGAACATCTTCCGAATTTGTTACTTTTGTTTGATCTTTTGTTAAACAATTATCTTCCATTCTGCCTTAAAATTACTAAAACAATGAATAAATAATATGACAAATAATTTGGCTCCATGACTTTACGTCAATGGACTTTTCGTCAACGGACTTTTCGTGAATACCTTTCGTCAATGGACTTTTCGTCTACGGACTTTTCGTCAATAATTTGGTATTTTAAAAATAAATGGGAGAGTAATTGCATTAGTTTGGTGTCACGACACTTGCGGACGGTCTTTTGCGGACGCGACATTTGCGGACGAATATTTGCGGATTAAGGGAAAATTTTAAAAAAAACAAATATTTTATCGTTTAAAATAAAATCTAAATTTTTTTCATCCAGATTAATTAAAGTTCAACACTGAACTGCTTCAACTTTTCTTTTTTTTATCGTTTATTGACGAAAAATCCGTAGACGAAAAGTCCATTGACGAAAAGTCCGTTGACGTAACGTCGTGCCACCAATAATTTTCCTAGTAATTAAAATTGATATATAATATTTACAATTGGTGTTTTTGACAAAACAAACATTTCGTTTGTTTTGAGTCTTAGTCAAAACACCAATTGATTCCTAGCAAACTTTATACAAAAAACTTTCTTATAAAAATTATTTTTTGTTTTAATTTTTTAATTTTAGAGAAGTATTTTTCACTTTAATTTTACAATAAATGTCTGCTGATTTTTCAACGGCAAGAAATTCATTTTTTCCAACTCAACAAACCTTAAATATCTCTGCAAACACATCTTCAGATATTAAACAATTCAAAATTAATGAGGTATCAATTTGTTTTTTTTTACTTTTTGAAATAAATTTTATAAATCAGACTATTCGAATTAGAGAAAGTCTTGCTGATTTAAATTCTAAGGATCTTCGTAATTATTTTCAAGGCGTGAGGAAATTATGTGATGAACTGGAGGCTAAAAGGGAGGATTTCGAGGTTATATTTATTTAATTTTTTGGAAAAAAATATTTCCCAAAATTTAGGTGGATTCTATTGTCCACCAACAAAATCTAAAACAACTAGAAGCTTCTTTAAAGCAACTAAAAAACAAATTAGAACAAACTAAAGAGAAGATTTTTAACGAAAAATTGACTCTGGTCAATGCAAGTAATAAATCTGGCGAAAGGATTAAAGAAGTTTTTTATTTTTTAATTAAAAATAAATTTTCTGAATATTTTAGGCAGCTCCAGAATTATTTGAAAAACTTGAAAATTTGCGAGAAATGCAGAAAAAACAAAGTTATCTTAATTTTCTAAAATATTTTGTTAATTTGAGAGATGAAATTAGACGATGTTTACGCAAAGGAAACTATTCTCTTTTGTTGGATAATTATAGGAAATTGCGAAAAATACCTAAAGAAAATATTGAGGTATTACTTTTGAAATTTCTTTAAAGTTTGATTTTGACGGCTTTTCGGCGTTCATGTCTTTACAAGACAAGCGCCGTAAGGCAAAAATTCCGAAAAAAAATTTTTTGGTTAAGTGGGTTAATTCTTTGTTTTATAGGAAATTCGGCTACTTTGTTCTTCTCACTTCCTATCTTTTTCTTAAAATTCCTCTTTAATAATCTAAATTAACTCAAAATTTTAGTATGCAGTTGTTAAAGAATGTCAACGAGATTATACTGTCAAATCTGCATCTTTAGCTCAATTTTTACAATTAGAATTAAACTCAACTCTTTTTATTGTATTTTCTCGTATTCACTTTCCTTTTGAAGAATCTGTTGATTTTAATACTTTAAAGCCTCAACTTGTTCAAACTTCTCAAATTTTGAAGTGCCTAAGACTGGTTTGTTTTTTAGATTTTTTTAGAATTTAAAAAATTGAAAAAATTGACATTTGGTCCCAAAATGTGTCAAAAATTATAAAATAATTTTTATAAATTTTTTTACAGATAAATATCGAAACATCCTCTAATAAAAACGTTGAAAAAGAATTATCAACAAAAGAAGAGCCAATTGAATTAGTTTTGGGCGAATTCGACAAAAGATTTAATTATCACTTTTATGGAGACAAAAAAACCAATTTACCTAGCAAGCCAGAATGGTTTTTCTCTCAACTTTCTTGTTGGGCAGAAAATAATTTGGAGTATTTTGAAGTTTTTCTCCAACCGTTTGTTGATGAGGTTTTTTTAAAAAACAAATAATTTTATCTTAAATTTTTTGGGATTGTTTCATGACCTTCCCTTGAAAAATCTTTAAAACCAAAAGTCTCCCTTTATTTTAACCAAAAAAAAAATTCATTTAAAAATAGATGCAAAATATTAATTCAAAACAACAAACAGCCAAACAAATATTTCTTGAAAGATTAATGAAATTAGCTTCAGAAAAGGTCAAAGATTTACTTAAGAATGAAAAATTTATTCAAGATCGTCGCCAACTTTCAAATTTAATTGATGAATGTGTTTTATTTGAAAGAGAAATGCAAGAGAATTTTGGATATTTGGAGGAATCAGAAATTCATGTTGTTACTACTCTTTGTAATTTTGAACAAGTTTTGGAAGCTTGGATTAGATTGGAGAGAGATACACTTTCTGCTGGTGTTGATGCTATTTTGGCTGATAATAATGCTTATGAACCTAGATATAAAGAGGCGGCTGATGTTGATCCGGTTTTAATTTTCAAATTATTTTTTTATTATAGGGGAAAACTTGATTTCTTTAAATATATCAGGCTGTCCCATTTTTCTCTCAAGTTTCGATTCGGATCGGCATAAAAAATTCCGTCTCCTTTGAGTTGAGCATAAATGTCGGGTCTTTTGTAAATTTTCTCGTGTCAGTTCAGTTTGAAACAAGGCTCTATAACGGTTTTAAAGAAATTTATTTTTAATTATCTTTTTACTTTGGTCTAAAAAATTTCTAAAATAAAATTCTTTTCAGTATTTAGTCCCAAACTTTGCCGATTCCTTTGTAATTTTAATGCAATCAATGTCAGAACGTTATCGCTCAATTCCTGATATGAAAATTCAATGTCGTTTTCTTAAACTACAACTTTTGATTGTTGATGAATTTAGAAGCAGAATTGTACAAATTGGACAAGCAAATAGACATTATTGTTTTATTAAGCCTTTTCCACAGCTTTTAAATGCTTTATGGTTAGTTTATTTTATTGGCTAAACTTTTGACTTTTAATAAATTTTACTGGTTCCCTATACTCAAATTCTTCAGGTATTTAACTTTACTTCTTGATGATTGGAGTGATTCCCCCGAATTTGTTCGGCTTCAATTTTTCTTACAACAGATACAATTTAACGGTTTTTTAAAATTTTAGATTTTTTAAATTTATTTTTTTAGACCAACAAAAAACTTCTTCCTCAACCTCCTCTTCATCTACCCATCAATCAGCAGCTTTAATAAATTCTCTAGCTAGAGGAACTTTTGATGAAAGTGCTTCCTTATATCGACACGTTTGGCGTTTATGGGTTAGAAATATTTGTGAATCATTTTCTGAATTAATTAGCAAAAAATTAACAAATAAATATTCTTGTGAAAAATGGTATGATTGGGAAGGATCTCCAAGACCATCAGAAATTACGCCTTCGTTTGAACCTTTTTTACGCAAAGTTAAAGAATTACTTGAATGGATACGTTTAAATATTTCTCCTGATTCTGTTTTGACTTTTCAACATTTAACAAATCATGAAGTTTGGACTGCTATGGATTCTTGTGTTATTTCACAGACTGCTTTTAAGTAAGGTTTATTTAAAAAAATATTTTTTGTGTTTTTGTGGAGGGGGGGGTTCTGAAACTTTGGGGGAACTTCCTGCAACTATCACAAGGGACCATGGTCTACTGTGTACAAAAATCCGGTACAATCCGATAGTGATCTTCTTTTTCTTGCAAAGAATTTTTGGGATGAGTTATGTCTGTTCAAAGTTTCAGTTTTTGGGAGAGTTAGACTTGTATAATGTTAGACTATAAGAATCAGTTTTCTAGAATTTCTTTTTAATTTTTCTTTAAATAGTTATCGCGGAGCAGCTCAAATTTTGTATGATACAACAAATGCCTTAATTCCTCTATTAAATCAATGCTATGGAAAAATGCGCGGTGCTGGAGTTTTTGATGTTTTTAATGAGGTTTTTTTTATTAAATATAAAATAATTAAAGCCGTGCTCTTTCAGAAATGTGTTAATGTTCTCTCTACACTTCGTTTGCTTTCCTTGCCCCCTCCCACAGCTATATTACTCAAAGATGAAATTAAAAATATTCCAGAACAACAATTGGATCAAAAATTGGAACAATTTGATATTATTGGAATGACGAAAGCAAAAGTTATTGAAATTTTTGAACAAAGATGTGATTTGGTAGCTATTGAAAAATTAATTAGTTGAGGTTTTATTTTTATTTATTTTTAATTTTTGGCTGTGATTTTTTCAAAATAAATTTTTAAGAATTAAAAAAAAATTTATTTAAAGTTTTTTTACTAGCAAAATTATAAACTTTACATAAAACACCATTCTCAGAGAGTAGATACAACTTTTAAAATATTTTTAAAAAAAACTTAAATCGAATTTTTCATTACAATTGTCCTCTTTTCTTTAAACAAAGTTTTTCCTTTCCTTGCCAAAAGTTGTATACCTCGATTGAATGGATTTTGTTGACCATTTAATCCGCGTAGAGTAAAAGTATGATACGGATAAAAGAATGTTCTAGCATGTACATTGCGTGCTTGAATTATGTCTCCAGCTTGTATTGTTTTGGCTTGTTCAGCAAATTCATCTGAAAAATTAAACATTAAGCGGGGGGTTTTAGATTATTTTTCAAAAATTTTGTGACCAACAATTTTTATTTAAAAAATGTTAATTTGACAAACGATATTATCGATCTAAAAATTAATATCACCTATAATGGAAATGTTTTTCCACTGTTGAGGTTCGAACCTCCGCCCCAATGAAAAGTGCTTGACTGATGACCCTAACATTTACCGACTAAACCAGATTTCTAATAATCAGAAAAAACAAACCAAAACAAGAAATTACTTGAAAATATTCTCTCACATTTTCATAATCAAGATTTCCATCAAATAAAGCACTTTGAACCTGACTGCAATTTTCTCTTGTGTTAATTGATTTTGTAGGGCTAAAATTGATTTATTTTTATTTAAAATTTTTAAAAATTTTTACGCTGGCAATTTAGTTCCATCACAAATTTGTAAATAAACAGGTAATCCTTGAGACGGGACAATTACTGAGAATACCTTAAAGAATTCATTTTGGAAAAAAAAATAAATAAAGCCTCACCAAACAATTTAAATTGACAAATTGCCCCAAAAAACGTTTGTGAAAGTCAATCTGAACCAACTTAAAGATACCTCTCTGTCGCCATTTACTTAAATATTTATGCAAATCTGGCATAAATGAATCGTCTAAATAAACATTTTGTTGTTCAATTGGTTGAATGTCGAGAGAATTAGAAGAAGAAACAACTTGAGAATTTATTAATTTATTTTCATCGTTATTTGTTGTAGAAATTGTAATAGTTGATTCTAAAAAAATCATTTTAATAATCCCAAGCTAAACAGAATTCATGACCAATAATTACTCTTTTCAATGACATGAAATTACCTATTTTTAAGTGGATTAGAATCCTTCCCCTACTTCCCTTTATTTGCTGTTCTAACTGGCTCAAATCCTCCATAGAAATAAAATAAAAAACCTTTTGGCTCTTCTTCCATTTGCACTTTTAGTTCTTCTTCCATTTGAACTGGCGAAGTATCTAATTTGGAGGAATCCTCAGTTAAAAGGCCAATACATTCATCAAAACTATTATCAAACTAAAAAATTTTGGTCCGCAAAATTTTAAAAATAAAATTTTACAATTAAAGAAGCCTGGTTTTCAGCACCATTGAAACTCTTTTTTGCAGCAGGCAACTTGCGTTTAGACGTCCAAAGAACATCAGGACTATTTGTTGTTGAAGCTTTAAAAGAAATATGTATAAAGAATTTAGAAAAATAAAACAATAAAAATTTACTCATTTCTGATTTTAAACTTTCAGTTGAAAAATCGCGAATTTTTATATTACTTTGGGTCAATTTTAAAACTTTTTTAGGTGGTAGAACTCTTTCGGGGTTTGGTGAAGATTTGTGTTTCGATGTATCAAAACAGGATTTTTGATCTTTCGTTGTTGGTTTTTCATCTGAATATTGTTTATATTTCTTTAAAATTTGAAAAACCTTGAGTTGAGATTTTTGATTGATCATCAGAAGACGGCAATTCAATATGTTTATTTGAATAAGTTACAGTTTGAGTAAGTGATTGAGCACAAGAAGGAGTTGTCTGATCAACAAGAAAACCTGAAGGAGAAAAGGAAGCTATAATTCCGTGAAGAAAAATTAAAAATAAAATTACTAACGAAAAATGATAAAAATACAAGGCAGAAATTTAATAGAAAATTTTGCGGACTGTATTTTTGCAGATAAATCGAAAATTGCGGAAATTCTAATTAAAAAATTTTTTATAAAAATAAAAAATCAAACCACTAGAAATGTTCGCACGGACCGGATGTGAATGTTCTCCCATCTCAAATAATTCAAAATGCCCAGTTGTCTCATTTCTCACGGCAGTAACATTATATTTACAATTTGTTGGAGTAGCACCACATTCATAAAAAACCTTTAAAATTAATTTAAAATTTAATTTAACAAAAAAACCTTTTTAGGAATTCCATCAACTACTTCTAATTGGCGTTGAACAAAAAGATCAATAGCTTTGCGTCGCTTTTCCAAATCAGACCAACAAAGACAAACACCAATACTTCGTTGCATTAAACAGTTAAAATTTTAGTTAAATCGTCAATCAGGCTAAAAAGCAAAGGGAAAATTTAAAAAAGGAAAAGCGAATGCAACAATAAAAAAATGGAGCTAAAGCCAGCAAAAATTGCCGACCAAAAGGTCAATCGGCACTCGAAAATAGCAATCAAACTAGTGCGCCAAAAAAAAAACGATGTCTACTAGAGACCGGTGCGGGACGGGATCCCGCTCGGGATTTTGCGTGGTCTCGATTCCGCATTTTTTTTTGAATTTGCGGGATTTTGCGGGATGCGAGATTGAGAGTGTGACCGTTTGAACGTGGCTTTTTGAGAGCCTTTGTTTGAAATAATTTTTGATGATTTTTGTTTACGTAAATTTAATTTACGTTCCGCGTCGATTTAATTAAATTTTTCAGATTTTATAATTATCAAATATAAATTATAAAATTTTTCTAAAAAATGGATATTTCTGAAAATGGACCTTCTACCAGTAAAGTAATTTCATCAAATGTTGACCAAGAGCAGCTTCAATTTTCTTTAAGTGCAATTATTCAAGCCCATTCTGATGATGCTAAATGTGTTATTGAAACACCAACGGGAACTTTAATAAGTGGCGGAAGAGATGGTTTTATGAAAATTTGGACTAACGAGTAAAAAATTTTTTTTTTAATTTTTAAAAATTTTATTTTTTAAGAAATACAAATTGGACAAATACTTCAACTGTTCAACAAAAAAATTGTCTTGCAATCAATTCGATTGCATTAGGTTCTGCTCCAAATATTGGTTTTGAAAGTTTAATTTTTCTTGGAAGAAAAAATGGGTCAATAGCTATTTATAATGCATCTAGTACAGAAGAACCTGTTAAAGTTTTACAAGGACATAAATCTAATGGTTTTATTGTTTATCTTTATTTTTTAAATTTTATTTATTTTAGTTTGTGCTCTCTATTTTGACGATAAAACTGGTTTTTTAATGAGCGGATCTTGGGTATATTTTTTCGTTTAAATTTTAAATGCTTTCAATTTATAGGACCATAATGCTGTTGTTTGGCCTTTAGAACATTTATTAAAAGAGGATGGATCTGATGTTCCTATTGGATTTCTGTCTGGACATAAATGCTCTGTTTGGGCTGTCTCAACTGTTCCTTCAAAATTACCAAAATTTCTTACTGGATCTGCTGACAAATCAATTAAACTTTGGTCTAAAGATTATGAAGTTATTAATGAATATTTTGGTAAATTAAAATTGTTTAATACTAATATTGGAGGCGGGGTTGGTACGAGCCAAGTTCTCGGGTAATATATCTGTTTTGGCCCAGGGATTTTTTAAAGCTTGCATGGGTTTTCATCCAGCCCTTTCAACTTTTACCTCTAAATAATAAATCATGACTTTAGGTCACAATGATGTTGTTCGTTCTTTAATTGTAATTTCTGAATTATATTTCTTTTCGACTTCTAATGATGCTACAATTATTCTTTGGGATATTTCTAATGGCACAAGACTTCGAAACTTTTTACCACAGCATGACAACTTTATATACACGTAATACTTTGATTTTTTTTCTTGAATTCTAAATCTATTAACTAACTTAACAATAAATACTATTTTTTAAGAATGAGTCTACTCCATATTCCTTCCCAAGCTGATTTTCTAATCTCTGCTGGAGAGGGTGGTTGTATTGATATTTGGAAGTTGGAAGTTGATGCAAGTTTGGTTCATAAGTTTTCCATGAAAGTTCCTGTCCAAAGTATTTGGTCAATTTCTGCAATGCGAAATGGAGATTTTGCAATTGCCTCGAGGTTTTTCTAAAATTTTATTAAAAAAAAATATTTATAAAATAGTTCTGGAATGGTTCTAATATTTACTGCTGACCCAACGAGACGAGCTCCAGATGACATTCAAGAATTTTTCTATTCAAGCCAATATGAGGAACTTTCATTGAAAGAAAAAGAAACTCAAGCAGCTAAGGTTATTTTCTATACTTTAAGTGGGAACCTGAGAACTTCGATAATTGAAATTTTTCATCTGTGCCACAAAAAATACTATCAAATTTTGTGACCAACATTTGCGGACTAACCTAAATCTTAGTTGAAATTCTAAAAAAATTGTGGTTAATTTGCTCCCATGATTGCCTTGTTTTATAACCTTCTTAAAATTTAATCTTTAGGATCCAACTTTTGACATGTCTCGTTTCTCTACTCAAAATGATAATAAGCCTGCAAATGATGGATTTTTCCGCCAAGTTGTTAGCGAAGAAATTGGAAATGCCACAGATTTCCAAGACCCCATTACTGGCTCTGGACGTTATGTTCCTGGAAGTTCTTCAGTCAAACCTATTGCTATTGGTTTTTTTAAATTTTTAATACTTTTTCCTAATTTATTTATTTAAAGATAAAAAACGTCCTCGAAACAATTTTGTGCCTTTAGAAGATTTTTATACATTTGGAAGAGAAGGTGTTTCTCAAAAAGTATTGACTTGTCTTAAAGATATGAATTTAAATTTATTTAAACCTTTAAAGATGTCTGAGGATGAGGTTAATTTTTGGGAAAATTATTTTTAAAATTAAAAAAATTTAAGATCTGTTCTGCCGCACAAATTTTAAAAGAATCTGATTTTGATATTACTGAATGTCATATTGTTGCTTTAGAAAAGGCATTAGAATGGCCAGTGGAAAGTTCTGTGCCTGCTTTGGATGTTTTTAGAATTGCTCTTTTACATCCAAAATTAAATGAAATCTTTTGTTCACTTAAGGTAAAATAAATAGGAAAATTTTTCTTAATTTTTGTTATCGCTCCGAACCAAAAGCTGAACTTGCAACTCTTAAATGTCCTAGATTAAATTTTTGTTTTTAAATTTTTTTTTCTTATTTCTGTTAAAAGGGTCAAACCTTTGGGCTTAAAATTTAGGTAATCACACGTTCCCATGGTTTTTCCTCTTTTCCCTATTTTTGACAATTTCAACGATTTTTTGGGTTTGGACATTTCATTCGAAATAAATAATTAAAAAATAATAATTTTATTTTTATAGCCAGTACTTGGAAATCCACCAAAAGGCCAATCAACACTTGCTCATTTACTTTCTCTTTTAACAGATAATTCTCCAGACCCTGTTCGTATTCTTTCTTGTCGAGCACTAGCAAACGCTGCTAGCCATAATTATGGACGTGAAATGTTATTATCTGCAACTTCTGCATTTTCTTCTTCTGTTCCAGAACAACTTTATTCGGCAAAACAAGCATTACAGGTTTGAATTAAATTTTATAAAATTGCTGACTATTTTTTTCTGTCAGCAAAATTAATTTTTGCGTGATAATAAGACCATAAAATTGTTCTTTTATATCTTATTCAGCGTTTTTAAAAATGCTAACATTCTTAACAACCTTTTAAGACCACCTGTTTAGCAGGTTCTGAACGTCTTTTTATATATATATATATTTTATATTCAAAATTTTTTTTAACTTTAAATTTAAAGATTTCTTCTGCAACTGCCTTAGCAAATTTTGCATCAATTTTATTAAAAAATAGTGAAGCAAAATCAAATGTGACAGAACTTGGTCTTTTAATTTTATTTTAATTACCCCCTCCCTTTATAATAAAAAATAAAAAATTTATTTTTCAAGGTCCACGTGAAGATATTCTTCGTTCAATAATTTCAGTTCTTAAAAAAGAAAATATTTATTCAAATTTTTCAATAATTGCTTTATTTCGAATTTTACAAACAATAATAATGTTAATGTGGGGAGAATCAACATTAATTTATTTAGCTATAGAACACGACTTTTCTTCAATTTTAAAACAATTAAAGGATGGTGTATCTGATGATGATATAAAATGTTTAATTAGAGATGTTGAAGGAATGATTATGGCTATTTAAATGAGAGGAAAATATTTTAAAGAAATTCAATTTCAATTTATACAAAAATCTTTTTGTTATTATTTGACTTTTTTTAAATATTTTTTGTGATTATAAATTCTTGGTAAAGAATTTTTATTAATTTTAAATTAATAAAGATTTACTACAAAAATATTAAAAATGATGGGCTTTGATAAATTTATTAGTAATGGAGACCGGACTCGAGCATCGATCGAGAATATCGATCTCGATCACCGAGATTTTCGAGATCTCGTCTCGGTCCGATCCCTAATTATCCGATCCCTAATTATGATAATTATAAGGCTTTATCAGATTAAAATAAATTCAACAATGTTTTAATCTTAATTATCCCCTTCATCGAGAAATTGAAACATTAATTATCTAGAGGGCAAATGAAGAGTACAGTGGCCTAATCCCGTCGAAAATAAAAGTCATAAAATATCCTATGCCTTTTAAAGAACAATACCATTTGAAGACAGAATATATTTATTTTTTTTATTCCAAAATCCATTTTTCACCAATTTATAAGTCCCAAACTATTTTCAAACAATTCTTTTTTCAAACAAAAATTTTTGGTTACTTCTCAACAGTAAAACTTTTATCCCGTTGCTGGAGTAACGACTCTTGCCCAATCACTCATTAATTTATACATCTTATATTTAACGCAGACAATATTTTTTTAAAAGAATAGAAAACGGAATTGTCAGCTGCGCGAATATTTTGAAGCCTTTCAATTGTTTTTTCTTCTTTTCTTTAAAATTAAAACGTATGAGAAAAGAGAGGGAGAGAAAAGTTTTTTTAATATTTTTTAATTTTTAAATAATACCTAACTATTATATATAACAAAAGTTTTTTTTTCATTTTAATAATTATTTTAAAATGAAATATTAAAAAGTTGTTATTATTTTATCAAAAAAAAATTCAAAAATGTGTTTATCAAGAATTGGTCAAATTGCTTATGGGGGATTTGCCCTAGCCTCTGTTGGATTAATTATTGGTGCGGTATTCACTCCTGGTAAGTCAAGAAATTGGTTATTTTGATTTAATTTAATGAAATTAATAAGCATGGCGTCAAGTTGCCTCAAATGTTCAACAAGGCCAGCTTGGTCAATTGCCTCCTTTAAACATGGGACTTTTTGCCTTTGCTTGTCAAAGAACAAATGAAAACAACCAGAATGTATATAATGGGTAATAATATCTTTTTAATTTAAAATATGTAAAGCTCTCATCTCTCTCCCCAATCATTTGCCAAAAGTGCTCGGATCCGGTTAATCTACATACAGTTGACTCTCAGTATAGTAGACTTCATTATCCCCAATTCATAGCCAATTAGTGCAACTGTATGTAGATCCGGTTATCTACATACAGTTTACTCTCATTATAGTTGACTCTCATTATAGCCCCACTGGGTTATACCCTCATTGCAGTTATACACCCTCATCTATCGACATGTCCCGGTTGAAGGTTTTCATCTAAAATATAGCCGGATATACCCTCACACATCAGCCGATCCCATGGGGTGGGGCTATAGCGAGAGTCAACTTTATTTTGAATTTTATTAACTTTAAATTAAAAAAAATAAATTAATTAGCAACTACCAATCGGGTACAAATCAAGGAATTAACACAGTCAATCAAGGCATAAATACAGTCAATCAAGGCATAAATACAGCAAACCAAGGATTTAATACAGCAAATCAGAATAATAATTTTGGTAATCAACAACCTATACAACAAGTAAATTCTGCTTCAACAGCAGTTACTGTTAGTACACAAAGTGGAACTCGTTATTTAGATTTATGTCTTGAATGGTGGAATGTTAGTTAATTAATTAAAATATTTAATAGGGCTATACGAATTTTAGTTGATTTTTTACTTAAATAGCTGATATAACGGAAAATAAGAATTAAAATCGTCTCACAATAAAAATTTTGTTTTAATTATCAAGTAACAACGATTTCTCATAGTTTTTAAACAATAAAAATTTTTAAAATAATTTATGGTGAAGGATTTCTGGTTAAGAAAATTTAGTCGATTTTGTGCAAATTATTTTTAGAAATTTTACCAATGTTTTTGAAAAAATGCTAGAATAGTAATTTAAGTTGGAAAAAGAACAAAAATAGTTAAAAATACAAAAATGCTTTTAAATGAATAAATTATTGTTCTTTTTTTGTTTCAGTAGAAAGAAAAATAGTTCAAAACTAAAGTTCATAGCCCTATTATTTTTATTTAATATTTATTTTACATTATTTAAAGAATCAACCTTTATTTGAAAAAGTTGTCATTTGTTTAATGATTTTGGGTTTAATATCTGCTATAGGTTCTTTTATTTGGAATCTTTTAACAATTTGTGCATGTTTTTGTCATGGATCTATTTTAAAACCTTTACCTGGACTTTCTTTTACTTCTTTTGTTTGTACACTTGTTGCTGTTATTATTTATTGGACACAAAATAATTCTTCTATAAGTTGGTTTTTATTTTAATAATATTACTTTAAGAATTTCTTCAATTATCCACAAAAAAATTTTTTCTCAAAAATAGAATAATATTAAAAATAATTTTCTGGTAGTCAGCTCCCTTTATAATCAACATTAAGGGACCGGGGAAAGTGTTCATTATATAGAGAGGTTCTTATTTAGTGAATTATCTTGGCGAAAAAATTTTTGTTTTGTACCTTTGAGAGTTCATTATAGAGAGGTTCATTATAAGGAGGGTTTTACTATAGAGGAAGTTCAATATAAGGAGGGTTTTACTATAGAGGGATTTCACTAAAGTGAGAGTTTTACTATAGAGGGAGTTTACTATACGGGAGTTGACTGTAAAAATAATAAAAAATTATTAATTTATCAACTGTGACAGATAATCAAAATTTTCTCCTTTGATTATTAAAAAATCTTTTTTTATTGTTTGAAATTTATCCTTTCTTCTCTAAAAACCCATCTGACAACTCTAATATTATAATTTATACTATTTTTAAAGATCAATTACAAAGTATAACAAGTATTCAATCATTAAATAGTCAAAGTGATTTAAGTTATAGTTTTTATTTGGCGTGTGGTTCAGCTGTAGCATCTCTTGCAAATATTATTATTGGAACTCTTGTTGTATTTTTAGCAGATAAATGTATTTAAATAAATTTTAGCATTTTTGTATATTTTTTAAATGTAAATATTTTTGTAAAAAATAAATTTATTATTTTTTAGTATTTTCATTTATTTTTAGAAATTAAAAACAATCCTTTATTGTTTAAATAAAACTAACAAAAAAGGATATTATAGACAATAAAATGATGATTTTGACAAAAATAAGGATATTTTTAGATAAATAATTTTAATAAAAATAATATATAAATAGTAAGGCTTTATTTTAATTACCCAGCCAAACCATTTTGCAGCTTCAACCTCTATTTTTTCAAAAATCGGATCGTTCGAGCTCAGGGGCCATTATTCTAAAACGAGTTAAGGGGTTAACTTTGAACTTTAGTCCACTATAAATTTGCTTCTATAAATTAGTGAGTTTCAATCAGCCATGGCCTCGAGACATTAATAAGGGCTGATATTTTAATAAATAGGGGGAATATAGATAGGAGGCGTTCATATCCCAAAAAGTTCTATATCATCATGTAGAGGATTGTCGATTTCCTATTGATAATTTTGGCTTTTCTTCCTCTGATATGGAGATTGTTTTCTTTATTATTTTCTTTTGTCTATAAGTGAGAATTAAATTAACTCACAAATTTATTTATTGAAATTATATTATTAAAGTATAAAAATACTATATTATCCATTCCTTTCTTCTTTAATTTTTAAATTATTATAAATTTTCCTAATTTCTAGTCGAAAATTAAAAAAAATGTTTAATTATTTAATTATTTTATTTTATTTAACACAATTATTAAATTTAACATTTTCTGCTACTTCATTAAATGCAGCCATTAATAAAGGTCCTTGTTATGATACAACAACAGATAATTATTTACCGAATGCAAATGTTTGTCCAAACGAAGCGGAGACTGTAGATGACCCAGAACTCAGACCAGAAAAGTTGTGTAGTACAACACAAAATGGAAGATTTAATTTAATAGGATTATTAAATAAAAATACTCAAACAGCTGTAACAGATATAAATAAAGAAAGAAATGAAAATTGTGAAATACAAGATCAAATTATACATTCAAGTAGATGTAGAAAAAGTTGTAAAACTTGTTGTTTGTTACCTGAATATGGTAGTTGTAAAGGTTAGAAGTAAAGGTTAATTATTAGAAGGTTAAATAACAAAATCGTCGGGTGGTTTCCATGTCGTGTTGAAGCGTGTTTTGGGTAACCGGTCTCCTGTTCATTCTCTGATACTAAGTTCTTTCTGTCCCCAGAATGCACAAAAGGAAAATTACTCATTCGCCCATTTCTGTCTTCATTGTAGAAGACGGAAGTCATAACACGTTATATTAAGTTCATCCACTTAAACGGTATTCAAAAAATTGGATTTCTATTTTCAACACTAAAGATTATCTATATAATAAATTTACAAAAATTTTCCCATGGAGGAGTCAAAAAAAATTTATTCAAGAAATCTATTTTAGACTCAATAACTAATTGCCAAATATCCCAATGTAGTGACACAACTTATGCCTTAAATCAATGTCCTTCAACATGTGGAAAATGTGTTGAAGTTATTAGACAAAATAGAGATTTGGAATATTGTGTGGATAAACAAACAAATTGTGCTAGTATAAAGGTAATAATTTAAAATTGTCCGCAAAAAATTGCGGACAATATTTGCGGACATTTTTAAATAATTTTAAAATACTTTTCTAAAGGAACAACAAAAATGTGTAGATCCAAATATTCAAAAAGATTGTGCCTTAACTTGTAATGACTGGCCAATTAATAGTATTTGCAGAAAGTTTACCCAAGAAGCACGTTCTAGGTTAGGTATTAAAGAAACTGGTGGACTTGGAGGAAATGGTGGGAAAATAAAAAAAATATTATTTTAAAATTTTTTTAAAGTAGTTGGAGATATAGGAACAAATTGTGCAGAAAATAAAGAATTATGTACAGACCCGGTAATTTAAAAAAATTAATAAGAGTTAAAATAAAGATCAGACAGAAATGCCAAACAAAAAATTTTTTTAATACATATTTGAATTTTCAAAAAATTTTGGATATTTATACATTAAAATTCAAAAAATCACAATTTCAGAAATTTAAAATATAATTCAAAAAATTTAATAATTTATATTAAAAATATTTTTATAAATTAGTTTAAAAATAAATTAATATAAATGATTTAAAAA
>ABLG01001323.1:0-45643 GCA_000172435.1 Meloidogyne hapla | reverse complement strand
AATATAATTATAAATAAATAAAATATATTTTTTTATTAAAATAGTTCCTTTTAAAAAATATTTTTTTTTATTTTAGTTTTGACTCAATAAAAAATATATTTTTATTTTTTAATTGGAGAAAGATGGAAAATAATAACAGCTTTAATAAAAAAAATTATTCAATTCCCAAAGGTAAACAAAACAATTTAAAAAATAATTTCAGAATTTTTATGAGATTTATTTTTAGAAAAAGATTTTGATTTCATAAAAGTAAAGAAAATCTTTTAAATTAATTTTTTGATTTTTTATGGCTTATAATTAAATAATTTTAAAAAATAAAAGAAAAAAGCCTTCTTTTAACTATATTTTATTTAAAATAATTAAAATAATAATTCCCAAAAATTTCTGGCAGAAGCTGCTCTCTGACGTACCAATCTTTTTGGATTTTCATTAATAGCCCGTGTACAAGCTCTAACAACACGCCAATAAAGAGATGCCAAACATTGTTCTTTTGTTTTCGTTAAAGTAACAGAACATTTTGCAACAAGTTCCAAACATTCAAAAATAATTAAATAATTTTTCTTAAAAAATTTTATTTAAAATATTCTAATTAATTAATTATTTACAATTGGAAATCCACGTGGAGGTACTTCTGTTAAATTTAAAATAATTGAATGTAAAAGAGCATTAGATAATTGAGAAGTATTTTTTGTTTTTTTATAAGGCAATTTTTGTAAAATTAATTTAACACCATTAAGAACACATTCATTTATTGATAAATTATTTGTTTGTAAAAAAATAATTGGAAGTGCATCATTAATTAAAGGGGCTAACTAAAAATTGAAAAACAAAAATAATTTTTAAAAAATAAAAAAAAACTTTATTAAATTCATTAAGTAAAGATTCTGCTGGAATATCATTAATTAATTTTAATAATGGACCTAACAAACATAAAAGTGCTAATCTTTTTTGATTTTGATCTTTTACTTGTTGATAAATATTTAAATAAAATGAAGAAAATTCACAAAATATTCTTAAAAATAAATTAATTAAAAAAAAGTTTTAAATAAAAACTTTTGTTTAATAAATATTGATTGTTTAAATTCTTTTCTAAAAAAATAAAATTAGAATAAATAATTTTTAAAAAATATTTACAAATCAAGTAATTCTTCTATTTTTGCATTATTAACAAATATTTTAGCTTCATCTTCTGTTAAATTAATAATTTGTTCTATTAATTGATTCAATTTAATTTGACTTCCTTTTTGATTTAGTAATGAACGAGTTTCCAATAAATCCAAACGAAAATATATCAACTATTTATTTTTAAATTTTAGAATTAAAATTAATATTTTTTTGTAAAATTTATTCTCTTAAATGTGGGATATTATATTTAAAAATTAATTCTAATATTTCTTAAAAAATTTAATAAAAATTTAATTCTCTTTTTTCAATCGCTAACAAACACCCCAAAATATATTAATAATATACCTTAATAAATGATTTTTCCTCCAATTTGGAAATTTTGTCAAAAAACAAAAAACGTAATTTCTCACTCTCATTTGTATTATTTAAACGATTAACAAATTCAAAATAAATTTTATATAAACATTCTCTCACCCAATTTTTCCATTTTATATTTTCTTCTTTTTCAT
The DNA here is from genome assembly GCA_000172435.1 of Meloidogyne hapla. Taxonomy (NCBI): domain Eukaryota; kingdom Metazoa; phylum Nematoda; class Chromadorea; order Rhabditida; family Meloidogynidae; genus Meloidogyne; species Meloidogyne hapla. The sequence goes on along the minus strand of ABLG01001323.1, from coordinate 44,009 downwards.
AATTAAAAGAAAATAATATTTCAGTAAAAGAATATAATAATTCCTTTAAAATATTTAAAATAAAATATTTAAACTTCCAACCAACCTTCTCACTATGTAACATTAATAACCAAAAAATTTTAGATAAAATAAATTGCTGATTTTTTTCATTATTTTTAATTATTTCTAATACCCAGTTACATAAATTTCCATGTAAATCTTTGTTATATTTGTAAAATAAAATTCCAATATTTTTAAATAAATTAGAAAAACATTCCAAATCATAAATTTCAATTTTATTAATTTTCTAAATAATTATTAAAATAATAGTAAAATACTACTTCGTCTAATATTATTAAAATATTCTTTCTTCTAATTCCTCAAAAAATTCCTGTAAACAAAAATTATTTTCAATTAATCTTTCAGAAATTTCTTCAATAATAAAGCAATATTTATTTAAATTTTTGTCTTCAAATTTAATTTGTTTAAAAATTATTTTAATAATTTTTGTAAAATAATTTTTAATATTATCTTCATTAATAAAATTTTTAAATAATTTTCTTCCTTTCAATTCTGATAAAAGTGGATAAATAAAAGAAGGCAACAAATTGTAATAATTATCAGAATTTTTAAAACATTCCAAATTATTAAAATTAATTTTTTTGTAAACAACAAAAAATGAAAGAAATTTTTTAATTGAATTATTTCTTTAAAAAAATAATTATTTAAAATAATTTAAATTTAAATTCTTACTTTTGTTTATCTAAAATAAATATTGATAAATCATAAATTGAAAGAATTTTATTAAAATGTTGTAAACAATAATTATTAAAAAGTTCATTTGTTGCCAATGAATAACCAAATAATTTTACACAAGGCAAATCTTTTGATGATTCTGTGCAAATTGGTAAAAGAAGAATCTAAAAGTAAAAAATACAAAATATTTCTTTCATTCTGATAATTTAAATTTAAAGATCAACAAGAATGGGGTATTAACTGTATCTTTTATATAATTTATTAGGAAAATTGTATTCATTTAGAAATTATTAGAAAATTATTAATTTAAATTTGTTTAAAAAACTCACAGAAAGTGCCTGACATTTTCCTATAAAAATTGGAATTTCTTCTGAATATATTGAAAAAATAGCAGAAAGTAAAGGAATTATTGAAGTTGTAACAATTTCTTCAATTCTTTCTTTTGAAGGAGAATAATTAATAAATGATTTTTCTGGGATAAAACCAATACATAAATTTAACCAATAAGACAATAAATTAATTGTTTCTGAAGCTATTTCAATCCAATTTTGTTTTGCTCTGAGAGTTTTACCTTTAAAATAATTTTTTTTAAATAATTTATTTAAAAAAACCTTCAATTAAAATATTTATCCAATATAATATTTTAGTAATTATAGAATCAAATAAATCCATACTTGATTCAACTAAACATTGTAAAAGACAAAAACTTTTTTCCATTGTTCCCATTTCTGCTTGAAGAACAAAAGGTTCAATATCTTTTAAAAAATATTTAAAATAATTTTTATATATAAAATACTTTCTAATGTAGAATTAGTCATTTGTTTAATTAATTCTTTTTCATTTCCATTTTTAGAAAATTCTTTAATTAAAACAAACATAACTTCTTTAAAAATTTTAGTACTTCTAGTCAAAGAAATAGAATTTTGAGTTGGATTCATAAAAATTAAACGAAAAACTGTCAATAAATCATCAATAGAATTTTTGTCAATTGCACTCGATATTGAATTAAAACGTTCACAAGCAATAACCTTTTAATTGAATTTTTAATTAAAAATAAATAAAAAAATAATTTACAAAAAATTCACAAATTTCTAATTGTTTATTAAGTAATTCAATATCACCACCACCAACAGAATCAGCATCATTCTCCACCAATTTTTCAATAATAAACTGGAAAAAGAGAGAAACAAACAATTCATTGGCTGTCATAGAAAGTTCAAGAGCATGTTTAAGCATTGAAGATGTAACATATTCTGCACTATCATTATTTTCAGACTAATAAAAAATATTTTTTTAAATTTTATAATATATTATGTTTAAAAAACTAACTGGTTCATAATCAATTGGAAAATAACAAGCAACAAGTTCAAACATATCTTCAACTAATAATGGATCTAAAATAACTCTTTTAAATAATTTTTATTTTAAATGAACCATTTAATTGAATAGCCAAAATTTGATGAATTCTTAAAACACTAAGAAGCACTTGAGGATCTCTTTCACCTTGTGCTGAATGTGTAAATGCAAGTGTTAATCTCTTTTGACTAAAAATAAGAGATTTGAGAGTTAAATTTAAAATATATTCAAAAATTGAAAAGAGAAGAAGACGATCTCTCTAAAATTAATTTAAATTATTTCTTTAAAAACTATTGAAAATACCCGACTGTAGCTTTGAACTCCATTATTTTCAAAAAGTTGAGTTAACAAATGTTCCAATAGATCTGGTTGTATTTGCTTTTTCTGGCTAACGGAATATCGAATTAACTGAAAATATAAAAAAATCAAAATTATTTAAATAACCAAAGCATAGATTGTAGGTATAATGGTATCTGTTAGGTGAGCAGAGTCCTCCACCTGATAAAAAATCTTTAATTTCAAATCAAATTCTAATAAAAACCTTAGAAAGCAAAAAATTAAGCAAATATTCATAATCACCATATTCCAATTTAGAGTCATTTGTTTTGATTAAATTTAGAAAAACAGAACAGAGTTCACCAATACCTTCACTTCTAATCTCAGCCTCTCTTGCTGTTAATTTATCTCTAAAATAATAACAATTATAAATATTCGAATAAAATTACCTTAAAGACTCTACAAAATCAACAAGTTTCATATCACCCGTTACCAATCTTTCAATTATTTTTTCTACATGTGAATTTGGGATTGAAAGATTTTCAAGTAACTTTTCTGATCCAAAACTCATAGCAATATTCAGAAAAAACAATAAATTTTAGAATTTTAAAGAAATTCATATAAACACTTTTAGTTGCCAAAAAAGGCAATTTCTTTGAAAAAATTACAAAATACAAATATTTCATTTATGCAAATTATTATAGGAAATATTTCAATTAATTGGAGTAAAAAAATAATATTTTAATACAATAATATGTATTTTCAAATAGATATCTGGCAAATAAATTTTTGGAGAGATATTTTTGGGAAATAAAGGCAAGACTAAAATTATGCATTAAGAGTAAATGCTAATTAAAAAAGGATGAGGTTAAACAAAAAAATTCAAAAAAAAGATATGTTTTTAATTTAAACATCTGAAAGAGTCCAACTCCAAACTAAACGAAGTTCATTAAGCCTTTGAGAAGCATTTACTGGATCTTGATGACAAGCAGCCAAATATTTATTTGATTTAGACCAAAAAGTTCCAAAAAGCTGTTGATTAACTAATTTCTTACAAAAAACCTTAAAAATATTTTTAAATAAATTTAAGAAAATCAAACAAACATCAACATTGTCATTAGTCCTTGATGAACAGAATCCTTAAAAATAATTTTTTAATAAAAATTTAAATATTTACCGCTTTCTGTATTACAACGACTTTCACAATCAAAAAGTCCACAATCAGAATCATTTGCACATTTTTGACTTGTTAATATCGCATTTAATTTAGATTCTGTATATAACATATCATTATCCATCATTACAAATCTATTAAGAATTATATTTAAATAAAGTTAAAGAAGAAATAAACCTTTTAGGATAAGAAGCAGATAATCCCAAATTCTCAAATTTAACATCACACCATTGTAATGGTTCATTCAAAAATTCATAAAAAAGTTTTAATGTTCCCATTAAATGAACAAGAATTTTTGCTTTTAAATTTAAATAATAAGGCTTCATTCGAAAAGGAATAAGTTGTTCAGATTGATAAGAATGTCCACATGCACCAATAATCTTTTTTTTTTGAAAATAAATTAAAAAATAATTAAATTAAATACTTTTGGTGTAACTCTACTCATTTGAAGAACAGCTTGATTAATAAATTCATTTTGTTGTATTAATGCCCAAATACTTCTTTTTTCTGATTCTTTTAATTCCTGACCATCTTTATAATTTGGCCATAATTTACGAATCAAATGTTTTTTGTATCTTTTTGGCCAATCCAATCGAAGATGGTCATTAACAATATCAAGAACCTTAAATAACAAAAATTAACAAAAATCACAAATAAAAACCATATCCATAAATTGTTCGTCAGAGGCTGCATTAAAATCTAATTGTTGATCATATTGATCCATAAATGGATGTTGCATCTAAAAATTAAAAAAAAATTTAAAAAAAATTATTAAAGTTAAAATTACTTTCAAAATTATATCAGCTCCATTTAAATGTATTTTAAATACTTTTTTATTTCCACCTTCAATATAATCAACTAAAGTCCAATTTCTTGCACACAAAACTTCACAAAAATCACCAGCATAAATTCCATCTTTCCATGAAGTACAAAGTTTATCAACAATTAATTGAGCTCTAAAAGAAAGAAAAATAAATTAAAAAAGTAATAATTTTACTTTGAAGCATTATAATAATTAATATGCGGATTTTCATTTTGACTTATATCTACACCATTTGCAGATGAAATACCTTAAAAAAGAAAAGTTTAAATTATAATAAAAAAGAAATCAAACCATAATAAATAAGAAAAGTAAAAACAATCATTGGACAAAAAATAATAATAACACTAATAAAACTTATTGGAAAATCACAAAAGCAATGACCATCCCTAATAAAATAAAAGTTTTAATATTTTTAATTAATAAAAAAGAATAGGTACAATTGTTTTCTTTCTTAAATTAGATCTCTTAAACTCTAACGCAATCATTTTAACAACCATCAATAGAAAAAACAGTGAAATGTAAAAAGAAAAAAAAATAACTATAACACGTTTTACGTTCTTTTAGTTAACGAAAGGTAACGAAAATTTAAAAAAAATAAAAGGTGAAAATAAAATTTTAGTTTTTGATAACGTATTTTTAATAGAATCGAATAATCCATTCACTATTAATCCCTTTTAGCCACAAATCTACAACACCCCCAATTGGCCCAATCACAATTATATATCACACCCACCGTTTTCTCCTGCAATATTCAAAAACGCTTGAATTTTCTGTTGTGATGTACTTCTCTTTTATAAGTTTTGTATCAAATTCGTATTCCATTAATAAACAAAAAGACACATTTTCGTAGCTAAACTAATAAGAACATTTTGTAAAAAAAATTATTTAAAAATTTTAAATAAATGAATTTTAAATATTTTTATTGAAAATTACAATTCGATAACTTTAAACTGTTTTAATAACTTTTTAAATATTTATAATAAAAAATAATAAAAAAATATTTATATTTATTCTCTCATTGCAATCACAATTTGTAATGCTTGTTCAACATCTCCATTAGTTAATAAAAGTGCTTGAATATTTTCTGAATCGTCAGTAAAACCAAATTCATGCATTTGTTGAAGTTGAGTGGCAAAGTTAGTCCGTGGATCGTTACTTTCTCCAAGATTTTGCGGCGTGTCTGTATGTTGAATAGATGAACTTTGCTGTGAATTAGATGTTGGCTGTGCAGGTCTGTCACCTGAAATTTTAAAAATTTATTTTAAAAAGTTAAAGAAAACAACCTAAAGCAACAGCAAAGGCTTGACTAAGCATTTGTTGTGTAATAAGTGGAGTTCCTGCAGCAGAATTATTTTGCATTGGCATAGTTATATCACCACCCAACAATGAATTGGGGAATCGAACAGATGTAGAAGTAGAGGAAAACTTAGAAGAAACACTATCCAACGCTTTTTTAAACACAGACAAACAATCGGGGTGTTCATGTGCAAATTCATTATTCTTTAAAAAATGAAAATTTTTAAACAAAATTGAATTAAAAAACCTTCATAATAAACTGTATAAGAAGACGAAAATCACAAATTGCGGCATCTCCAACTTGATCATAAACAAAATTTGGATAATCTTTTAAGACTTGTTTATAGTTTTCACACTTATTTTCATGTATATAAGACAAAAGCTAAATAGCAAATTAATGTTTATTTAAAAAATAAAAATATACCAATTTAAAAGCTTCAGCAGAAACTTGAGGAAGTACATCTTCTATCAATGCTCGATAAGATGCTCGACAAGCTTGAAGCTTTTTATCAATTTGATCTTTACTTGCGTTAGATTTTTGATTATTTCCATTTTGACACAAAATATATAGAGGGCGATCTTCGTTTAAATGTTCAATTGTTTCAAGTTTTTGATCCAAATCCAATTTACGTCCAAAAAATACTAACGCTTAAAGGTAAAAATAAATATTTATTTTAAGTTAAATCAAAATATAATTAATATTTTACCATAATTTTCGTAATTTTCATCCATACAATTATTTTTAATTACATATGATACTTGTCCTGAACGATCGATGATTCTTCTTGTGCCATTTGGAAGTACAATCTGCACGGTATTTGCTATAGAATCGTCCATTTTAAGAATAAAAAAGTAACAGGCCGAAAATAAGATGATAAAATTTTAAACATTAATTAAAAATAAATTTTAATTTATGTATGTCATGTGAGTCTAGAAACAAAGACAACAAAGCTTGATCTAGACAAGAGACTCAAAATTTAAAAAACAAGAATAATAATTTTACAACCAACAATAAAGATAGTGTTATTTTAGATTACCTAACGATTCGTCAATGAACTTTGCGTCAATGAACCTTCCGTCAACACCTTTCGTCAATGACTCTTGCGTCAATAAACCTTCCGTCAACACCTTTCGTCAATGACTCTTGCGTCAATAAACCTTGCGTCAGTAAACCTTTCGTCAATGAAATTAAATACAAAAATTGACACTCGAACTTGCTAAAAATAATCTTAAATACCGAAATATAGCAAAAAAATTTCATAATAATACTAAAAGTGTTCAAAAAAGAAATAATCAGATTTTTCCATGTTTCTGTACAGAAGTTAAAAGCTGTAAAGTGAGGTAATTTGATTTCAGGGTCATGTAATAGGACAGTTTAAGAATTCATCCAGGACAGGACACATCAGAATTAATTCCTCATGTTCCCACACCCGTTTCACTAATTCACATGGAATTTTTAGTTAAATTGTCCGTCCAGTGAAAAATCTGACTGTAAATTGCCCCAATTTCTTTAAAAAAAATAATGACGAAAGGTTCACTGACGCAAGGTTCATTGACGCAAGAGTCATTGACGAAAGGTGTTGACGGAAGGTTCATTGTCGCAAAGTTCACTGACGAAACGTTCGGCCACGTTATTTTAATTTTTTTGAGATAATCTTATGATTTCTAAATGGTTTTTTATCTAAACATAATCACAACACTGTTGCTTAAATTTCAGTTACTTTTAAAATGAAGAATTTATTTTTACAACCAAAAGTTTTCTTTTCGCCATTCTTCAATATATCTGTCAGGACATTATTCAAACCACCAACAAATATTCCTTATTTGGGTATTTACAGGACTAATGGTGAAATATGCAGAAAAGATGATTTATTAGTTTATCAAAAAAGTATGAATTATCATCCAGGAGCTAACGTTTTTTTTTAATTTTTTTTTTAAAATTAAATCTAATTTAAAAAAGGTTCGATGGAATTCTTTTAATGGTAGACATATGTTAAAAGCTAATTGTGATGGAACTGTTTTAATATCTCGTGAGCATTGCAATCCGGATCCAAACATTAAAATGATGGAAAGTCTTTATGGCTTTAGGTCTTTATTTTTTATTTATTTTTACTTTTAAAATATCCGTTTTATAGAAATTATGAAAATATTTTTAAATTGACTTTTAATGTAATCCCAAGAAAGATGTCAAATACATTTTCACTTTTAGATGAAGAATAATCATATTTATGTTATATTTATTTTGTTAATAAATGTTTTTTTTTATTCTTTAAATTTAAAACTTTAATAATGTTCTTTTTTTCAAAACATAAATATCTAAAAGTTTTTCTTTTAAATTATCAGAAATATTTAAAATCTAGTTAATGGCTATTAATGGCAATAGTTTTGATGAAGATATAGAAATAGCAAAAGAAGCTGTACTTGTTGAATCTGTTAAATTACCTTGTTTGGATCAAATAGTTAAAGGTTATGACTTTAATCAAGGTATTGATTGGCAGAAGTTGTTGGACTCTTACATAAATACAGGATTTCAATCAACAAATTTAGGGATTGCCATACAAGTATATTTTGATTTTATATAACTCTTTAAAATTTATCAAATTTAAAGGAAATTAATTCAATGTTAGAAGAAAGATTAAAACCTGTTCAGATAGATCCAGATATTGATCAATATTTTAAATACCCTCCCAACCGTCGACGGCCATCACTAACACTTTTTCTTGGTTTTACTTCTAATTTGGTCACTTCTGGATTGAGAGATGTTTGTTAATTTAATTAATATTTTATATTTTTATTGAAAAGATTTTTCGATTTCTATTAGAGCATAATTTGGTTGATTGTGTTGTTACAAGTGCTGGAGGTGTTGAAGAAGATTTAATCAAATGTATTCGTCCAACGTATTTGGGTATATTTAAATTTTTTATTTAAAAATATTTAATTCTTCAGGTTCATTTAAAATGTCTGGTTGTTGGTTACGCTCCAGTGGTGTTAATAGAGCAGGAAATTTACTTATCCCAAATGAAAATTATTGTCAATTTGAGGAATGGTTAATGCCCATTTTGGATATTTGTTTAAATGAACAAAAACAAGGATTTCGTTGGACACCTTCAAAAGTTTTTTATTTAAATTATTTTTTCCAAAAAAAAATTTTAAGTTAATCCACAGACTTGGCAAAGAAATTAATGATAAAAATTCAATTTGTTATTGGGCATGGCGTAATAATATACCAATTTATTGTCCAGCATTAACTGACGGTTCTCTAGGAGATATGTTGTATTTTCATTCAATGAAGAATCAAATGGATGGTTTAATAATTGATATTGTTGAGGTTTTTTTTAATTATTATTCTTAAAATCCTTTTATTTTTAAAGGATCTTTGTCATATTAATTCAATGGCAGTTAAGTCATTTAAAAGTGGAGTAATAATTTTGGGAGGTGGTTTTGTCAAACATCACATAAACAATGCTAATTTGATGAGGAATGGTTCTGATTATACAGTTTATATTAATACTGGACAGGTTAGAAAAAGAAGTTTGAAAATTTTAAGTAGTGAATTTTTAAGGAGTTTGATGGCTCAGATTCTGGGGCGGAACCGGACGAAGCGGTGAGCTGGGGAAAAGTAAAAAGTGATGCAAGAACTGTGAAAGTTAACGCAGATGCCACACTAGTGTTTCCACTTATTGTTGCTAAAACATTTGCACGGGTTATCGAGCAAAGAAATAAATTGCCTGCTGTTTAAAATTTAACTTATAAATCGTGATTTTCAAAAGAGAAAATAAATTACCAATTTTATTTATCTCTAAACAATTTTACTTTAACGGCAAAAATATTATAATTAGCACACAAAATTGTATTTAATTAGAATAATATTAAAAAGGCCTATCAAACAAGCACCGGGTAAACAATAAAATGCTATCAGATTAAGGATGTTATATCTCTTTCTTTTAAAGTGAATCCTATCTAGTTGTAAAAGAAAAAATTATGATTAAGTGATTGAATATTTTGCTTTAAATCAAAAAATGCAGGTTTTTCAAATTACAATGATTTCTGTTTCACGTTCGCTCCGTGCAATAGCCGGGCATAAAACTCGTTCATCTGCTCAAGAATGATGAATGTTAATACCTAAAAACAATTTAGAAATTGCGGTAATCATTGGCAAAAGTAGAAGAAAAAAGTTAACGCAGATTACTTTAACGGCAAAAATATCTAAAAATTACAGTGTGAGGCCCAAGTCGCATGTAATACCTAAAAACAATTCGTCCAATATAATAAAAAGATTATTTTGTTTACGGTAAAAATCCTTTCCAAAGCGCGAAGAATCCTTCATTTTTGAGAACTCGTCCAATAACATCAGAAATCCCAGAAAATTCAGGTTTTCCGTCAATGACTCGCATATTCTGTATCCTTAAAATGGTTAACATTTTAGATTATTTTGTTTCAATCGAATACCTTGTCTTGATTATATCAACAGGCATACTTGCAGCTGTGGTGGCGAGTCCACTTATCCTTTAATTTACCGTAATTTTATCCCAGAAGTCAAAAATTTTCCCTAAGATACTTTTAAAACTAAATTTCTCACATTGATGCACAAAAATGTAATTGAATTCCTTCATTAAGGCCAGCTGATATGAGGTATTGTTTAGCTTGTGAATATGTGGCAAGTTGTGCCGCGTTTACAACCATTGCCCTTACAACTGTTCAAAATGAAACTTTAAATTATTAAATGCCAATCTCTAAAATAATCCAAACCTGTAGGAGTACATCCCTAGAAAATTTTTAAATATTGCAAATTTTATATATATATTCACCCTCCATAAAGTAAGTGTTCCTTCCTCTCGAGTAACTCTAATAAGTGCATCAAATACATTCTTATAATTTCTTCGCTCATTTGTAGGTAAACGTCCATCGGCGGTCATTCGAACTAATGCTAATTCCATAGGATTTCTGAATGATAATGATAAAAAAATATTACAAATAAGAAAACCCAAAAATAGAAGCAACACCACCAGACGTCATACCAAGGACAGCCTTTAGTGCAAATGATGGACGCTTCCCCTCACGGCTGCAAAATTCAAACAGCCAAGAATACAATCCCAGCCTAGTGGTTGTATATGTTGCTTGGCGAGCCAAACCAGCAGAAAGACCTAAAAATGATTGGAACTAAAAGTGAGCGAATTTTACCATTATACAATGCAACAAAGCCCTCATTTTTGACGATTGAGCGAACCACATGAATAGATGAAGAATATTCACGTTTGCCTTGCATTCCCGATAGTTGCATCCTATCTTTTCGAATCCATATTATTACCCGGTCTCATTACCAACCTATTTTTCACTAGATCCAATGGCTGAACAAATAATGTTGCCCCCATACCTGACAGACCACCAAACAAAAATTTAATATACCCAGGAGTTGTAAATTCTGACTTCGAAGCATTCTGTGATTTAGTAGTTGAGGACATTTTTTGAAGCAAACAAATAACGATATTAGGAATATGTTGCGACCGAATAGTGAGCTACAAAAATAACGTTGATTTGATTATTTAACACTGAAAATATTTAAAATATAAAAGAATTCAACTGTAAAAATTAACAAAAAAGAAAAATAACTCCTTTATTCTTTAATGCTTATTTAAAGGGAAATGAGGGTAAAATAGGTCCAAAATTTTGGATGAGAATCTAGCATCAGAAATTAACTTATACAATTGAATACATAGCCAGTCTAAAAAATTTGGGGAATAAAATTGATTTTAATACAATATTCACAATTTTGAGAACAATTCTCATGAAAGCATGAAAAATGACTATCTTTAGAATAAAAGGCGATAATTAATAGATTTATTAGAAATAATTGGATTCTTCGTCAACAGAAGCATCGACAGCAAGCGCTGTTTCTTCTTCACCTTTTCTATCATCCAATGAAAGAAGCATTTCATGGAACTAAAAATTAAATAATTATTAAATTTAAAATTTTTTAAAACCTTATGGAAATCCTGTGCAATTTTAATATCCCCATCAACCATTTGATTCTCATTTCCAATTTCATCAAAAATAAAATCAGGTGAAAATACTGAAATATTTCGACGATTAACTGGCTTTTCATAAACATTAGTTGGTTCAGAAGGACTATATTCTGAAACTTTGTCTTCCCTAAAACCATACATGTGCATTAAGAACTTTTTTAAATGCAGCAAAATAAAACAAGCATGACTGTTCTTTTTAAGTTCATAAATTCTTTCTTTGTCCTCTGGGAGATTTTCTAAAAATATATTTTATAATATAAAATTGAAATGTCAAACTTGTAATATATTCAACACTAAATTCTTCTGGTTCTTCCATATTAGTTGATTTGTTTGAGCTTATTTCATCTTTGCTTGATCTTTGTACAGGAATAAGTAATTGTCGTAATTGGCTGAGAATATTTTGACCGGAAACAGAGATAATTGTATCCGCTTGATGAATTACATAAAGTGGTTCATCCATCACAGAATAAGGAAAATGTGCCAAATTATCAGCAAGGAAAACCCATTCTTCTTGTCCAGTCTTCTTTGAAAAATATTTAATATCGTATTCATATTTAAATTCAATTTTAAATATAAATGTACACGAAATTCAAAATATTTTATCATTCTTAATAACTCACCTCATTGGTCTCTTCAGAAAAAATTTTAAGCAGAGAAGAAAGAAAAGTACGTCTGTTTTGCCTATTTGCGCGTACATTAATATAGAAAATCGAAAGTAAGGCTGAGACATCAGCTGAATGAGTTGGCAATTTTTCATCTAAAACTAAAATATAATCAAATTTTAAAACTATATAATACCATTTGTAGAGGCCCTATTGCTCTTTAAGGGATTTTCGTTTGCTCGAAAACCACGAATAAATTTAGTAGGAGTATTTCGTATTTTCTTCTGTAAATGGAAAGAAAGTCTAATACCAGCCACTGCTTTGCTCTAAAAATTAGATTGAACAATTTCTCAACAAAAATTAACTTACAAGAATAAGTCCTTTGTATTTTGTATTCATATCTCTAATTAATATCTCAACTCGAGTTCTAATTCCACTCAAATAATCAGTGGACATGGCTATAAGTGTAGGAATAGAAGATCCAGGTGTTACCAATCCCTGTTCCAATGTTTGTCGGATGACCTGAGAAGAATTAACACGAACATTTTCACTAAAAATATTTTATATTTTATTTAAATATGGAAATGTGTCTTACTCATTATGAAAATAACACTTAAGGATTGCATTCCAATATTGCTGAATAATACTAGAACTAAGCCCTGATGAGCCCAATTCCATCTCCTTCAAATTGTCTAAATCCAGTTTTGTCTTTTGCTGTTGTTCATCAATGGCGTCATCAATTCCGAGTGAATCCTCTTCCTGTTGTTTTGATTGTTGTTCTTGATCAAGTTTAACCTGTGCAGCTCTTTTCAATGCTCTTTGTTCTTCAGCGAAAAGAAAACAAGCAATATTTTTTAAGACTTGCACTTTCAATTGAAGGTAGACTTGCTTGTCAGTGCTCAAAAGTACCTGTAAAGTTAAAAATAAAATTCAACCATTCGAAAGATATAAATAATCAAAACTTTACCATATACATACTCTTCAGTTCTTCTCGACGCAGAACTTCGGGAGATCCAGCGGCAAGTTGGCCTGAATTATAAAATAATCTTATGTTAAAGGAAACAGTTAATACCAAGAGCAATCAATGCCTTTTGAGATATTGCATGATCAGAAAAACGAGAATAGTAAAAAAGAATTAAGAAGACAGAATCGCGAACTATAGATCTTTGTTCGTCAGATCCAATAGCAACATTGGTGTCAATAAAAAGGTCACGTTGTTCATTTTTTAAAAGAATATCAAAATCAAAGTAACGACACATTAATCCAATAGAGTATAGCGCTCGCAGTAAATTGGGTTTTTTCTCGGGGCTAAGCTCAAAAGGTGTAGAATTATCACTTCGTTCTAGTTCCAGTTTGGATTTTTCGAGATATCCTAAAAATAAAAATTACTTATTATTAGAAAAAATTTGCAATTAAATAACAATAATATTTCATTTCATTATTTAAATTTTAAAAGACCAACTGTAATAAACGATAAAGAGCCGACAAATGCTTGGTTGTTCTTCAGTTTGTAAAAACTTTGATTGAATCGAACTCATACAAGAAATAGCACTAGCAATCAAAAGCATACCACCATCTTTGACAATATCGTTTAATCGAGTATCTAATTGTCGAATAAGTGTCTGTGAGGTATTATAACTGTCCATCAATGGAATAATCTCTTCCAGTATTCCAATTATCTAAAAATATTTTTCGAATTTTGATTCTAAAGTTAAAAATATTTTAATTTACTTGGTTAAGCACTCGGGATTCTAAAGTTGACGAACTTGAAACAGACAAATAAGGCATGAAAACTTCAATGTGACGAATCCAAGTATCTAAAAAAGTTTAAATTAAAAAATTAAGCGCATATATTTCAGGCCGGATGTTGGGGTAAACCCACACCGGTTTTTAGATGTATGTGACTTTTGTTAAAGGTGTTTTTTTACGATTTTTTTGATTTATTTTTAAGGCTTCTTTAAAATGTAAAATATGCAGGCAAAACATTGTCACTTTTAATTAGAAGACTCTTTGAATGAAACACTGGTCTCATTTGTCTATTTCACCTAAAAATGATTTCACCTGAAAGAAATTCAGCACGCGCCTTGGCAAAGAAAAGTAAAATAGTCAATGTTGCAAATAACCGTGTTTGAAAATCTTTTGTTGATTTAACTAGATTAACTTCATCTAATTTTTGATCTAAAAAATATAAAACTAATATAGTAACATAAAAAGGGCAGTAGAAAATACCTTTAACAGACTCTTTCTCTAAATTCAAAACATAATCTATTAATGCATCGACTAGTTGTTTAGAAGCAATAATGTTTTGTTCGTGGGAATTTTTAACTAGCACTGCAATTAATGTTCCAATATGATCTGCAGATCCTTCCATAATGCTAAAAATTGTTGTTTCAACAAGAAGACGAACCTAAGAATTTTATAATTATAAAAAAATTTTATTAGATGGACCTTATCATTCAATTTAGTAGTATCACGCGTTGGAACCATCCAAAGCTGTTGAAAAGTCTCAATACACATTTTCTTAACTCCTTCCTCATCATTAATTCTTTGAATAATTTCAGAAATAATTTGAGGAGAATTTTCATAATTCGGTCGAAGAAGAACAACATCTTTTAGAATACGAACTACTCGTTTTCTAACAGCAATTGCAGTGTCCTTAATTTTTATGAACTTTTAAAAAACTAGTAATGTAAAACCTTTGTTCTATTGATTAATATAGAATAATATGTATCAAACAATTCTGGCTTGGATACAAGACATTTTCCAATTAAATCGAATGTTGCTTCCCTAACAGAAGCATTAGCATCTATCAATCGATCCTGAACAATTTTGTTGACTACAGGCTAAATTTAAAATCAGTGTTAAAATCATCACAATGAATAAAAAATTTAGTGTTTCGATTGCAAAAAGGAAGTGTTTATAATAAAAATAATTCGAGTTATCATTCAGTGGCCTTGTGGCGCAACGGATAACGCGTCGGTCTACGGACGGAGTAGTGAACCGAAGATTGCAGGTTCGAATCCTGCCAAGGTCGTAACTTTTTCCTAACTATCTAAGCTTTAAAAATACATTTGAAATTTCAAAAAAATTTGAAGAAAAATTTTTTAGTTTATAATTATAATATTAAAAAACTAACAGTCATTAACACTTGTGAATCTGCTTCAACAATTTGTGCCAAGCATTTCATTGCTTTAGCTCGAATCGCAACAGGATATAGGTCTGGCTTAAAACCTTCCAAAATCGCCCTCAAATATTCATCAAATTGTTTTCTGAAACAGCAAGAATTAAAAATGCATTTCATTAAATAAACAGACGTTAAGTCTTTTCTCGAAGCCAAATACTTGACAATCCAATTAGCATCACATTCTACAAGAGCATTCCCATTCTTGGCAATGAATTGCATTCGTCGTTTTAGATGTTGTTTATCCATAAGTCCCATAATAAACAACTTCATGCTTTGGCCCTTTTCAAAAATTCTTTGTATTCTCTGTTCATTTTTCTGGATTTCCTCAATTGATAAATCATCCTTTGCCTTTGCATGACGCTTCCTACAAACCAACACGTCTAACACTGTCTCGTGGTACCATTCAACAGCATAAAAAAGAAGGATATACTTAAAAAATAAAAATGAGAAAAGAATTAGAACGAAATAAAACCTCGACAGAAACATCTCCATCCCACATAGTTCCAATTATATAATCGAATAATGCCTGTTCAAGTTTGCGAATTTTTTCACTCGAAGATAACTAAAAATAAAAATATTTTTCGGTCATATTAAAGAATCCAAACATGGCTAATGTCAACATCCTCAACATTATAACTTGGATCATAGGCATTTTCATCAAATAAAATACTCTTCACAATAGAATTTAAACGATTCTTTTCTTGCGTTGGAGAATCCGACGAGAGAACAGTTACTATATCTTTACGCAAACGAGCAGTAATTATACCCAAGTAATCGAGCGAAGCAACTCGTAAAGATAAATCAAATGCTTTGGAGCGATAATGCATAACTAGTAAATTGCCCAAAACAGTAAGCACCATTTCAGCTACAGGCCACATTGGCCGATATAAAGCAACTAGTATGTCCTAAATTATAAATTTTAAGACGAATAACTAAACAATAAAAATCTAGATATATAAGGAAAAATAAGGCAATGACATCCCCAAGAAACGACAAAATTTTGTTGAAAATTAGCAAGTCATGATCAGACTAAGAAAATTAAAAAAATCAATTACCTGAAGAAACTGTTCGAATAATCGCCTATAATCATCTTCAGCCTTTGCTGTGCATTTACCTAGAAAGCCGCCAAGGAAAAAGGCAGCCAATTTTTTAGCTTCATCAAAAGAGTCAATCACAATTTTATCATCTGACTCTCGTATTATTTTTTCACGTCGATAGTCATTTTTATGATGAACAGTTTTACGTGGAGGTAACTGAATTTTTTTCCAAAAATATAAATGATAAAAAACCTGAACAGCTGATTGGATCAATTGCAGAATAAGGACAGTAAAATTTCCAATAGACTCGTTAGCACTAAGGCGATATGAATTGCGAATGTTGCGCGTTAAAGGCAGTTTATGGAGCATATTAAGAAGATCAAGTAATAAAGTTCGGCGTAACGCGGGGCATTTAGCAAAAATAATAGGAAGGAGCTTAATTGCTTGCATTTGAACTTCTGGCACATTTTCAACAAAAAACGGAGGTGTACAAACTGAACTTAATTGAATCATCAGTGTTTCACTAAGACTATGAAGTCGAGCCTTAAAAAAACATTTAAAATTAAATTTTATGATGTTAAAAATAATAAAAAAAACCAATTCTGAAAAACATGTTAATAAATCAAGAAGTCTGCTATATAATTGTGAAGTATTAACATTTCTTGAAATATTTCGTTTTTTAATAAAACTATCCACAGATTTCCGCAATTTAGAAGACTGTGCTTTAAGGGAATTATCGATATTTGGATAAACAACTTCTTGGAGGCATTGTTTGCATAGTTGAACTGAACGCTCAAAAATATCCTCTACTAGAACCTTTAAAATAAATTATAAAAATCATTAAAGTTTGTTAAATTATGCCTGTTTAGGCATTCGCCTAGAAGTCATAATACATAAAGCAGTCAAAGCAGCATCGACTGACTTAAGAAAACGCTCGTCTATCAATTCACGAAATGCCTCTTCAGTCTCGTCACCCTGAAAATAAAAATTAGGTATAATAATAGTAAAAGCCAAGATAGTCTGAATGAATAGTGAGAAATTTCAAAGTTAAAAAACAGGTAAAACAGATTTAAATTAGATAAAAAATATAATAAAAAATATAAAAAACCTCATTTCCTCCAATACGAGCATACAATGTTGGACCAACATCTTCATCATCAATCAAAACTTGTCTAATATTTTTTTCAAGTACAGTCAAAAATTTAACAAGTTTCTCTGTAGGTATGTCAGAAAGTTTTTGCCATACTTTTAATTTCTGAGCTTCAATTCTAAGCACTTCCAAAACAGATTTTTCAATAGAAAATCCAGTTTCTTCGCCAGAACCTAAACTCATCGTTGAAGTAGGCAATGCACACATTTCTTCATCAAATTGCTCAATGATTTGATCAACAAGTGCAGTAAAACGTAGAAAAGATTCATTTTCAGCAACAGTGTCAGTATTCCAACTTTCAATTTGTTGGGTATGTTGCATCACATGTTTTTGTTTTTTGTACTTTTCTTCTCGTTGTCTCTGTCTTTCATTCCAATCTAATTCTCGCTGTTTAATCACTTAAAAAATTTGTAAATAGGTATAAAATTGAGAAAATATAAAACCTTCTGTAGGCGTTGGAGGTCTATTTGGAATAATTTTTGTTTTTGTGTCATCAATATCATTAGATCTTCTTCTCTTACGCGAACGCTTCTTGGTCTGTGGAGAATTACATGGTGAAACAAATATTAATTCTCTCATTTATTATAATTTATTTACTTAAATTGAACTCACCTAATTGAAAGGAATTTTAAAGGAAACCCAAAAATATAAAAAAAAAAAATTGAAAAAAAAACTTTTAGAAGAAAATTGAAGTGAGAGAAAAACCAGAAAAATACGTGTCCCGACAAAGTGGTACACTATCAACTTTTAATCGCGGAAAAAGGTTTTTGCCGCTGGGAGAAAGCTGGGAATGTCAAGCGGAACGACGGCCGCCGCGAGCGGAGCGAGCACGGCCATCGTGTAGCGAAGACATTTCCAGCCTACCTACGTAGCAGCACAAAAACAGTTTTTCCAGCGCAAGTTGATAGTGTACCACTTTGTCCATTTTTTGCTGGTGTACCACTTTGTCTTGTACCACTTTGTACGGGTGCCGAAAAATAAAAAAAATATAAAATTCAATTCTTGGCATTGTGTAATTTTATAAAATGCCACAGATTTATTGATTTGAATTGAACATCCCCTCATGCTTCATGAATCATGATTAGAGACCGGATTTTTATGCATTAAAAATGGCAAAATATGCACTATAATATCTTAAAAAATTGTCGAAATATGCATGAAAATATGCACGAAAATTAAATTTTTTTACACAAAATTCAATTAAATAAGTCATAAAACTGTGAAAAAATCAAGATATAGCAAAATTTCGCTAAAAAATTTAGAAGAAAAGCATACTTTTTCTTAAAATAAAAATCTCAATAAACATTTTGTCGTCGATTTTTTACATTAACTTTTTGTTAATTTTTAGAAGACATTTTCAGTTAACCAAAAATAACATAAAATTTTTTTTTAACTAATTGTAAGTTCACTGAAAAAGTGACAATTCGCCGAAAAACTTAGACAATTCACTGAAAAAGGTTAAAATTCGCCGAAAAATAGGGAATTTTCCTCATTTTTACCCTAAAAACGTCAAAATATATAAAAAATATGCATTATGAAAAAAGTGCGAAATATGCAAACTTATGCATTATATGCAAAATGAAACCCCTTCTAAAATGTTCAAATCAAGCTGAAAGTATGTTTTTTACAGACCAAGATTGCAAAAAAATATGCATCTGCATAAAAATCCGGTCCCTAAACACGATTGTCCTCTAGTTTCTAATTATGTTATTGGATATCTAATTAAATATGTATAAATTCATAGTTAAAAAATCGAAAACTTTCTCTAAAAAAGACTTATTTACAAAAGTCAATCAAAAATACTAAAAGTTTTTGATGAATTGGTAAGTAGAGACAGCCAAAACATTTCAGGTTTGGGCTGTTCATTTTTTAATCAAAATATTTAACAAAAAATTTATATTAAAAGACTTACATAGTTTTTGTCGTCATTTTCATTATCCTCGCTTTCTGAATGAGATAAACGACCTTCTTCAGATTCTTTCATTTCTATATTTATTTGTTGATTCCATTTTGAGGTAGAATTATCGTTAAATGAATCAAACTATAATTTTTTTTTTAAAATTAATTAATTTTATTTTTTACAATATTTTTTTGTTTTTCCATTGTTGTATTTATTTCTGTTTTATTTAACTGTTCATTTGTTGAAGAAATTGCCAAATAATTATTTTGTTGTTGTTTTTCATTTTCTTCGATATTCTCAAAAGGTTCAGGTTCAACACTAAAAGCAAATTGGCTTATTAATTGAATAGCCTCAATAAGTGGAGGAATTGGAGAAATTCCAGTTAATTGATCATTTTGTTCATCTTCCATTTTTTTTAATTCTCTAAAATTCCATTAATTAAAATTTCTAAAAAAATAACAAAAAACAAACATTTTACGTAAATTATCAGTTGAATCAGAAAGTAATGTTCCCAAATAATCAGCTAACAAAGAGTCTCTATTTGAAAGAACCATTTGTGCTTGATGTTGTTCAAAACAAGACAAAGAAGTTGAAGAAATTATTTCGGATGGGAAAGGAATAAAATTATTGACTGAAAAATAAAAATTTTTTAAAAATAAATTTAAAAAAAACCTTTAGATAATGTATGACAACCAGCCAAATGTATTGGATCTGGAATGCTTTGTAATCGTTCTTGTAAACTTTGAGTTCGTTCTCTAGCGCTTAACTGTCTTCTATCCAAATCTTCTTGTACCAATTGACTAATTTTTATTATTAAAATTATTTATATTAAAAATTAACAAAAATCTTTTATATTTTTTTTCAATTTTAAATTAAAAAAAAAAGTAAATAGATACCTTTGTTTAGCATCTTCTTGTTCTTTTCTTTTAGCTTGAAATTCCAATTCTTTTTGTACCAATACTTTAGGATTTTCAGGTGATTTTATTTTTTGAATCAATTGAGGTTTTTCTCTATGTTCAAATGTTGAAATCGCTGTATTTTGATTAACTTTTAGAGGGAAAAATGGTTGTTGTTGTTGTTGGGAAGGGTCTTGATGGATATAAGGGATGGAAGTTGATGTTGAGGCCTTAAATATTTTTATATTTTAAATTGGTGAGTAATTGAATATTTTTATTTTTTAAATTTTATTTTTGAATAATTTAATGTATCTTTTTAATTTCCATTTATTTCTCATATCGAAGTAGCAAAAAGTTAAAATTAAATTTAAAAAATATAAACAATTGAAGATGAAGCAAGTGGAACTTGTTGAACAATTTGTTGTTGACAATGAATTTGTTGTTTTTGTTGTTCTAAATATTGTTGTTGTTGTTGTGCTAACAACAAATATTGTTGATGTGCAGCAAGAGAAGAAGCCAAATCAGGCATATAATTATTGGAAGTGGATTGTTGTGTAAATAATATTTGTTGGTGAGAAATATTTGGTGATTGAAGCATAGCCCCTAGTGTCTGGGGAGCTCTAATTACTTCTGTGGAGGGTTGGATTGTTGGTATTTGGCTAACATGAGTCTATATACAAAGATCGGGATAAATACAGATTTTTGAGGAAAAAAACTACTTTTCCAATTGATTGAACATCACCAATAAAAGAAGACATTTCATGTGGAACAGAACTAATTTGTGAATAATATTGCTGCCATCGATTAAACTTAATCAAAAACAATAAAAAAAAATAAGAAAATAACAAACATCCATATTCATTGAAGCATTTGAAATTTGTTGTCTTTGAAGATCAAAATGATGATTTACATCGTGTACAGCAACAGAATTTTGTTCAAGTTGTTGGGGGTGAACTAGTGAAGGATTATAGTTACTACCAGAACCAAATACTAAAAAACTTTAAAATATTCTTAAACAAATTATTTTCAAGACCTTGAGAATGTTGTTGTTGTTGCTGAGACATGTAAAATATAATTTTAGTCTCTATTTCATTATTAAAAATACAAAATCAATTAATATTTTTTAATTAGCTTGTCTTAAAAAATTAGATTTATTTATTTAATATTCCTAGTTTTTTTTGCAAATTAAAAATTGTAAGTTAAAAAGGTAATCGTTTGTAAATCTAGGTATTTTCCAAACATTCCTCTCTAAATTCCAGATACAATAAAGTCAATATGTAAAAGTTTTAATAAATTTTTATTGGATATTTTGGTATATTGAATATTTGATATTTAGTATATTTTTGAGGGTAAAACGTCGTTTTAATTCCATCCCTCTGGGAAAACGTGACTTTTTGTATTGTGTTTCTGATGTGAGTTTGTATGTATGAATAGATTTTTAAAAATGTCAACAGTCGTGTGGACACTTACCACGTTGAATCGAATTATTTGTTATTTGTTTATTGAATTTTTTTACAAAATAAGAAAACTTCTTTGTTTAATAATTTAATTAAATATCAATTTTAATTTTTTTAAAAATTTTCAAAAATTGTTTAGACATACAAATCATTATTAAAATCTAGAAAACATTCAAATGGCGGCAATTTCCTCGTCAAACAATAACAATAATTCTGGATCCAACATCGTCCAGCAAGCGGCTACTAATTTCAATCCTTCCTGGTTTTTCATTTTTTTTTGGCGAATTTAATTTATAATTAAAGGATGCAACAAACGGTGCCATCTACACGGTCTGTTTTACCAAGCCAAAACAAGCCTGTTAATGCTGACGAGGTTTTATTTTTTACTCTGTTGTCGAATGATTCGTTTTATTTTTTACAGACGTGTGACCCAATCTTTGCAAAACACAGGTTTTTCTTTAAATTCAAAATTAAGTAATAGCAGAATTTTGGTTGATTCCAGCTATTGTCAAAATAACTTTAATTACCTTTTTGTTGTAGTTATGGGCGTGAGGATCTTCTAGCAATGAGAGGAAAGGACGGAGTAAAACCACCTGTTGGAATCGAGAAATGCCCATTCTTTGTGGAGTCCTCGCTAACGCCTGTTGTCCTTTTACCGTTTACCGAGATAGAAATGGTTTTGTTTTACACATTTGGCTCCCTTAATTTATTTCTCACTAGCGTCTCCAACAAAATGTAAACTCAAGCAAAGCATTAAGCGCATTTAACCGAACTCAAGGACATAGTTCCAATGAAATGAATAGCGGAGGAGAGATGACTGTTGGTGGAGGTGCTTGGACTTCAACTGGTCAGTTTATTCTTTTATATTTTTCTGTACAAAGGTGACATTTTAGGTCGGTCTGGTTCTGGGTCTACATCCTTTACCGCTCCTTCTCGTAAATACCAAAATTCTGACACCAAAGTTCCAAATCGCTGGAGCGCGCTTAATTCATCTAATGCTGGTGGTCCACCCCCTCAACGACAACAATCTTGGAAAAATGCCACTAATGGAAGTAGTGGTGGAAATCTAGCTGGAGGCTTTGAACGACCCGGTTTTCGTGAGAAAACGGGTTCGATGAATCAATTCGAAAGACTAGATAGCATTGGAAACAAAAAGAATCAGCAAGAATCAACAATTGGTCAACAAACTGGTAATGATAAAACAACTAGTGAATCTGTTTCTCTTGATGAACAAAGTATAAACTAAATTGTGCAAAATAATATTAATTTAACAGAGGACAAGGGTATTGAACATTTTAAACAATCATCGGCTACATCTCCGAAAAATACTTCGCCTGGTCATTTTGGCACAGATGATTTTACTCGTCATCCCACCACAGCTGTTATTTCAAAAACTAACCCTATTGAGACTGCTTGTACGGTTGTTCAGCCTGTTCAACAGCCGTATAAATGGAACTATTTAGATCCTAGCGGTGTAAGAATTTTAATAGTTATTTTCTGTAAATGCGAAGAGACTTGAAAGATCTCTTGTTTTTTGTTTGGGTATAACATTTCTGGGCCGGATCACTAGTGCTATATATCCGAGATGCGTCTATATAATCTCACAATCAATTGCTTTTGTATGATTTACATTTTCTGTTATCTTCGTATCTAACATTTTTTACTTTTAGGTGCAGAGAGGACCTTTTGATAGTCAACAAATGCAAGCCTGGTTTGCAAGTGGTTATTTTACGACTTCTCTTCAAGTTTGTAGACTTGGCGATTCAAACTACCAGAAATTAGGTTTTTGTTTAAACTTTTATTTATTCGATTTTTTTTCTGCACCAGGTGATTTGTTTCTTATCAACGGTGAGCACACTCCTTTCATCTCAAAGCAAACTGTGGGTCAAAATCCAACTATTTCAAATCCGCAGAGGCCTATAGAGCAAAGGCAACTAGCATATTAAAATAAATAATTTATTATTTTAGAATTAGTCCTTCTGACCTTCTCGGTGCTATGACTGCTTCTAATTCCACTTCTGGTCCTACTCTTGGATTGGCTGACGTAGAGAGAATTTGGGGTACTACACCACTTGAGGACGTCGGAGTGGCAGACACTGTGCCAAAGGGAAAAATATTTGATAATGGTAGGACTGCTTGTGCGGATACGACAAAGTCTTCAATTTCTACTAGTGGGTTTGCCCATTCTGCATTTTCACAGCACCTTAGAGAGTATGAATTGGAAAAGGTTTTTTCAATCCTCATGTTGGACAATATTTTTCGTTTTAGACTCTCCAAACACGTGAAGCGCAAATCGAAGAGGAACAGCAGAAGTTGCGTGAAAAGGAAGAACAACTTCGACGTGACGAAGAAGAACGATCGGAAAGAGAGCGAAAAATGCAAGAAATGGAGGCAGTGCTTAAACGCAAACAAAATGATCTTAACCGAATTGCGCGTGAAAAGGATGATGAATTTGATAAGAGGTGCCAACAGATGGCTGAATATGAACGGAAAAAACGTGAAGAATTGGCAGCGCTAGAACAAAGAATACTTAACGAGCAACAGAGGCAGCAGCTACGAATGGTTTTTTAAACTTCTTTTCATTAATTTTACTTTTAAATTTTAGGAGGAAGAAGATCGTCGCAGAGCTAAAGAACTTCAAGAAATTTTATCACGTGAGAAGGAACGCCAGCGTCAGATGCTGGAAGCTGAATCAAAACGCAAACGGGAGGAGGAGGAAGCTCGCATGAACCTGGCTTTTCAAGCAGCACAACATACTAAAGAGGCATATTTTTAACGGATCGTACTTGATTAGATAACTAACAATAAACTTTTTTTTAGCTCGAACAAGAAAAAGCTAAAAAGGCAGACGACGAGCAACGTCGACGTTTCATTAAAGAACAACAGCGCCAACAGCAACAAGCATTTGACGAAGCACATGCTGAACGTAATTTCGTCGTAAAAATAAATTTAATCCTTTTTAGGCGAAATAGACAAATGAGACCAATGTGTTTCATTCAAAGAGTCATTATCAATTGTCTCTTCCTCTGTTTCACTTACATAGTTTTTCTCTCCTCCTTTCAATCTTCTATTTTCTTCTTCCGATTTTTTTCTTCCTTGTTTTTGTTCTTTTCTTGCAATTTTTTAATTTGAGCATATTTTCTTTTGAAATTTCCCATTTTCTTTCTTTGATTCCCTTGCTTTCCAGATGTCCTCATCAGTTTGGGATTCGGTTTCGGTGGAACTTCGTGGCTGCTTTGAAGTTGAATTCGTTATTTTGTAGTCTAAAAATATTTTTTAATTTTAAAAATATTTTTTAATTTCAAACATTAAAAAATAATACAACCCTCGATTTTTGGAAAGATGATCGTTGGTTTTGAATTCTTCGCCACACATTTCACATTAAAGACTGATAAACATTTTTTGTAATATCCTTTACTGGCAATTTTCGATCAATTTGTTGAAAGATTTTTGTGTGTGTAATTCTTAAATGTTCAATTCTTGACCCACTGTTTACTATTTTTTCGCATTTATCAAACTCTGACTTTGCTGACAGACAATTTACGTATATTCATTTACAGGCATCCGACAACAGGAAATCGCGGCGCGAGCCGAAGCGGCGGCGAAAGCGGAACAGCAAAGGATCAAGTACTAGTTATCTTTTTTTATATAAATTTTAAAATTTAAAGGGATCGATATTCCGAACAACAACCAATAGATCAGCAACAGGCATCAAAAGTTGCGTGGCAACATATTCCACCTGTTACAAAACCTATTCAGATGAATATTGTTCCACCTGTAACTCAACAGCAAAACTCTACAAATAAAACGTCATCTACTACTTCTGAGCGTGAGCGTCGAGGATGGCAGCAAGTGCAAATGCCAAAGCCTGCACCTATTCCTCCAGTTATTGGGAAAGGAAGTGGAGGAACGAATTCTTGTATAACAAATCAGCAACAGCAGGCTGTTGGAGCCAAGAAAAATTCCCAGCAAAAGAAAGTCGGTGATACAAAAACCAAACCGCCAAAACAGCAAGTAATCGATTGATTTGGTTTATGTGAATATTTATGTTTTTTAGCCGGTAGTTGCTGACAAATTCACCCAATGGATTATTAATCGTGTTAAAGAATTAAATTCCTCAGTTGATGCAGAAGTATTTGCCAATTTTATCGCACAAATCGACTCCCCTGATGAGGTAATATTTATTTAGTTTATTAGTTTAATTTGTTATATATTAATAGGCTGAAGATTACATAATTGGTTATTTGGGTGACAACAAAAATATTAAAGACTTTCATCGTGAGTTTCTTAACAAACGTATTGAATTACGTCCAAGAGTACAACAACCACGTAAAGATGTTTGTCTTGATATTTATTGTTAATATTATATAATTTAAATTTTAAGGATTTATCTGGGCCAGCGGCAGCATTAACTGCAGATGTAGCTGAACACTCAAAATCCGCTAGCACTGCGTCAGTACATTCCAAACAAAGCGGTACTACAACCGCAAATAATGCAGCATCCGTTAAAAAGAAGAAACAAAAACAGCAAAAGGTTTATACTTTTAATTATATAATTATTTTTAAGATATAATTTTGAGGTTTTGGATCCTGCAACTCTTGGTTTTCGTGCTGTGCCAGATCCCAATCGTGTGAATGCTGGTGAAATAGACGCAGTTCCTCCAGCACAACCAGGAACAAATAGAAAACGCTAGTGATATAAATATATTTTAGAATTTATTGTTTCCTTGGGAAGGCAAAAAGTAATTGACATACACCAACATTTCACTGTCTTGATGGATTTTGGGGAAAATATATAAGAAATGTTTTTATTGATGACAATCCTTATTTTTCTCGCCCACATCCATTCTATCTCTTCTACTCTGCGGATATTGCGCATAAAACCGATAAAATTTTAATTTCTTTTTTAATTTCTAAATTATCAGTTATTAAAGGAGATGAATTAACTCATTTTAAATTTCTTTTAGATTAATTTGAAGTTATATTTTTAAAGGTTTTTTTTCTGTTATACTCGTTATATCAGTAGTTAAAATGTATGTTGAGTTTGAAGAAAGACACAACTCAATTCAAAAAGAAGCATTTTTTAATGATGAAACTAATTTGGAGAGATCGCGTTTAAATATTTCTGTTCGTCTCTTTTCAGAGGATAATAAAGAACTGAGTAATGCTCCAATTGTGGTAATTATTAATTTATAATTTTTTGATATTTCGTGTTTAGTTACCTTCGGCAACAAAAGTCGTTCAGTTAGAACAACTTTATTATAGTCTTTTAGATGATGGTTTGGAAGATGAACAACCACCAATTCATTTTCGGGTAGCGGAGAAGAAAGAAGATGGAAACTGGATAGATATTGTTGATTCTTTGAGTGCTTCTCTTCCCTCAGAATGTTTAGTTACTGAAAAGGTTCTAAAGAAATAATATTTCAAATGATAAATTTGTTTTTAAGCCTATTGAATTGTTTTGTTTGCCTCAAGCAGTATTTCGCGTCAGGCCTGTTACAAGATGTATGAATATTATTCTTGAGTATTTTCCATAGTATTTTCTTTTTTAGGCGCTGCCTCATTGCCTGGTCATGGTTAGTTATTATTTATCTATTACATTTTGTAATTTATTTCCTTCAGGTGAACCTCTAATTAGTGTACAGTTCAGTCCAAATGGGTCAACACTTGCTTCTGGTTCTGGTGACAAAACTGTAAATAAAATAGTAAAATAAGATTTTATTTTATAATTAAGGTCCGCTTATGGGATACAAAATCGCAACTTCCTCTGGTATATTTTTATCTTATACATCTTTCATTTTAAATTTAGCAAACACTTACTGGTCATCAACATTGGGTACTTTGTGTTGCTTGGTCACATGATGGAAATAAGATTGCATCAGCCTGTAAACAAGGAATTGTTAGTATTTTGTTTCCATTTTTTTTAAATTTTTATTTAGATTCTTATTTGGGAATATGATAATGGGACCAGCAAATTTCGACTATTTAGAAAATTGACTGGTCATAAACAATGGATTAATGCGTAAATTCTCTGAAATATTTATTAATCAAAATTAAAAAATTAGACTTGCCTGGCGTCCTCTTCACCTTGAAGCCTCTTCTAGGTATTATTTGTTTAGTTGAAATGATTTTTATTTTAAAAGATTGTTAGCAAGTGCAGGTCGAGATGCAACAATTCGGATTTGGGATATAATTAAATCGCATACTTTATTTGTGCTTGGTGGTCACACTGCTTCGGTTTACTCTTTAAAATCACATTTAGAGAATATAATTCTGCTTATTTTTAAGGTAACAGCTCTTCGATGGAGTGGAAACGATTTAATATATTCTGGATCACAAGTATACTTTTAATCGAAAAACTCATTTTTAGATTTTTAAATTAAAGGATAGAACAATAAAAGTTTGGCGAACGAATGATGGAGTATTGTGCCGAACGCTTGAAGGCCATGCTCATTGGATAAACACTTTAGCCTCAAATGTTGACTATGTTATACGTATTGGATCATTTTCCCCTGAAGAGGATAGTAGTAAAAGGAAACAATTATCAATTCCAAGCACCCAACCCGATGTAGTTTGCATTTTTTAAATTTATATATATATTTTATTTGTTTAGGTACAAAAAATTGCAAAAAAGCAATATGAAAAAATGTTGAACTGTCATCCTGAAAGATTGGTTTCCGGTTCAGATGACTTTACTGTATGGAGATTTTTGTTGAGTTAAAATTGGTATGTATTTTTATAGTTATTTCTATGGGAGCCTGCCATCAAAAAGCAGCCAATTGCCCGACTCACAGGTCATCAACAATTAATTAATCAGGTTTGATCATTTCTTATGAAAAGATTGATTTCTTTATAGGTTCAGTTTTCACCTGACGGACGAACAATTGCTTCTGCCTCATTTGACAAATCAATAAAGCTTTGGGATGGATGGACTGGTAAATTTCAAGCTTCGTTACGTGGTCATGTAGGGCCCGTCTATCAAATTGCTTGGTCATCTGACAGTCGACTTCTTGTTTCTGGTTCTGCAGATTCAACACTTAAAGTGACATTTGGATTCTCTACTTAATTGAATATTTTCATATTATGTATAGGTATGGGACATGCAAAAAAGAAGGCTTGGACTAGACTTGCCTGGACATGGTGATGAGGTGTTTGCAGTAGACTGGAGTCCAAATAGTGAATGCGTGGCAAGTGGTGGAAAAGATAAAGTACTTAAACTATGGAAAAGATAATTAGAAAGGTTTTTTGTTAAGTTTGTAAATGTTTATTTAAATAAAAAAATTCAACAAATAACAAAAAATTCTTAAACTGAAAAATCATAATTATTCCATGTAGAAACTTAAGACGATCAGCTTTCCATTTCCTCCGTTTTAGTTTCCTTTTCCTTTTTTACTTTCTTTGATGCTCTGTACTCAGCAACAACTACAGCGTGATCACGTTCGTACGGTTCAAGAGTCACCTAACAGATAAAATTCGAAATGTTTTCTTCAAAATTTCGAAATAAATTTATTATACCTGTTCAATTGGTTTAAACTGTTCTTCTCGCAATTTATTCACTTCTCCAGCAAAAACTGCCTCTGGCTCAGCAGTGCTGTCAACACAGTTTGCTTTTATTGAGATCACTGCGTGCCCATTATTTTTCAAAAATTTGTGTGCATTATGAGCCACGATTCTTGCTTGATCGGGTTGTGCAACATCAGAAAAGATTGTGTCAACAATGCCAACCTAAATAAATTAATCTACATATAGAAAAAAATATTTTTTACCATCATTGCATATTTGTGCGGATGTCGAGCGTCATCCACAATCGGGACAACATTTGGTCGTTTTTTAGCCATTCCTAAAAGGTCACGACCACTCCTATGTGAGAATTCCACAGCATAAACAATTCCGTCCTAAAAATTTATTTGAAAATAAATTTTTTAAAAATTTCTACCGGTCCAACAATATCAGAAACGTGTGAAACAGAAGTACCAGAAGCAGCCCCCAAATAAAGAACTCGAGCACCAGGGAAGATGTGTGCATCTTCGACTCCTGCCATTATAGCAGCTGCTAATTTAGAACGAAAAGGATTCCAAACTCGATATTCTGTTGTTATTTTTTGTCCATCTAATATATAATAGAATTAAATAAATTCTTTTTATAAAAAATACCAGTATCATTAGAGTGTTCGCTTTGAATAGAGACTCGCTTTTCTCCATAAACTGATTCACCAGGAACCATATTTTTTGTTACTAAAGCATCTTCTTTGCCTTTTACAATGAAAACACCTAAATTTTAATAAATAATACAAATATTTAAAACAATCAAAACCTTTAAGACGATGAGGTTCAACAATTACTTTCTTTCCTCCTTTCATTCCACCACCTCCTCTTCCTCCGCGACCACCTCCACCTCTTCCGCGTGGAGAACCACGAGGACTTCCGCGAAAACTTCCACCACCACTTGATCGTCTTGAATCACCACCAAATCCATTCATTTGTCCGCCTCCTCTTCCGCCACCACCACGGAAAGCACCACCACCTCTTCCACCTCCACCACGACCGCCGCGAAAACCACCACCGCCTCCTCCACCGTCACCTCTAGGACGAAAACCTAAATATTAAATCTTCGATTACCTTATTCAAATATATAACAGACCTCCACCTCCACGACCACCACCTCCACCACGAGACATAAATCCTGGACGACCCATTTTATCTTTCTTTATTTTTTATTAGAGAACTGTTTAAAAGAAATTAAAAAATTAAATAACTAACAAATAAAATAAATCGAAGATAGAACGAAAATTAAGATAAATATAGAAATACTACATTTAAATTTTTAATAATTATTTAAATGAAAAGAATTCTATCAAATTTGTGGTTTATTTTTTGTAATTTCTTTTGAAGACTCCAATTTTGGAGGAGGAGGCTTAAAATTAGCGCCTCTAAATTTTTCAAGTTTTTTCTCCTTTTTCTTCATAAATTCTCTCCAAGAGCCTCGTCTTTCATCTCGACTTTCTTCATAATTTTTCCTATATTCCTCTTCTAATTGACGTTTTTCTGAAGCAGTTTGTACAGCTTCAGCCAAACGACGCTTCTCATCATTTGCCCTTTCCTCCAACATTTTTCGCTTCTTTTCTCTGTCAGCAAAACACTAAAATTAAAAATTATAACTTGATTACAAATTATAATTTCATTACTTTTGTAACAGTCACCCACAATGCTCGTGCATATCCTGATGGGGTATCCTCCTCAACAGTATCTGGTTTTCCTTCCTTTAAAAAAACTAACATAATAAATATCTGTAAATTTAACCTTTCGCAATTTTCGTTTCTTCTCACTAATTTGCACAGCTAATCGTGCTTTTGCTTCTTCATACATTTCTCTACATCGCGCCACTTCATCTGGATCCTCAAGCAATGATAAAGCTTTTTTCAAGGCATCAAAAGCCCTTTCTGCACGTTCTCGATTGTCAGGATTTTTGTCAGGGTGAATAAGCAAAGAAAGTTTTTTATATTTCTTCCTAGCCTCCTCAACATTTGATTCCGGTTCAAGTTGTAATACTTCAAATGGATTTAAGTTCAAGTAGGTAGAACCAGGACGAAGAATTCTGTCAATTTGTTGCTCAGATGTAAGATTAGCATCACGTTTCTCAGTAAATTTTAAGTCACTATAGAATTGCTCGAAATAATCCATTTTCTAAAATCTGTGGAAATAAGACTTAAATAATAACTAGTTGACAATAATTTGCAAGACCGCGCACATACATATGTACATATTATTGCAAAAAATTATCGAAAATCTTAAATTTGCAGAAAAGTCAAAGCAACACTCTGCTGGGATAAAATGTCAATTTTCAATAATTCAAAAATGCGCTAAAATTTTATTATTTTTCTTCTTTTGTACTCTTTTCTCTCAAAAGATTCAGAGTCCGATTCAGTTTCACAGCGGGTTAGTCACGTTGACAGACATGACTTAGGTTAGAGAAAAGATTTGCAGTGGTGTTAGGTTCTAGGGTGTCCGATCTGGTGAGTTACGCAACGATGAGAGAAGTGACGTTGGATCGGGTCTATTTGATGTTTTAGCATTTGAAAAAGATTTTTATTATTAAATATTGATATAAAAAAATTTTATTATTCAAAAATAAAATTTTTGAGTGAAATAAATCAATAAAATGAATGAAAAAATGCAAAAACAATCAAAACTATTGAATATTGGAAGGGTCGGCATTTTCTTTATCTGTTTCACAATTCATCACTTCCTTCTCAATTTCTGGATCATCTTCGTCTTCTGTATTGTTGAATTTTCTGTTGTCGTAGATAAAATTCCAAAGAGCTTGATGTCGAACCATTCTCTCTAGGGTCAAGGATTGGTCTGCAGTGTTTTGGTACCTGCTCACCTAAATTTTTATATGTTTTGAGTAAATAAAAAAAAAATTTTACAAGAGAGTTGAGCTTGGCATGCACTGATTCCAAACATTGGTCGCTCAGCACACCCACCCATTTATATTCACGAGAAAATTCGGTCATATGGAGCAGATAGTGCATCTTTGGAGTGATTTTACCAAGAAATTCCTGAAAATTAAAAATTAAATTTAAATTATAAAATTTTTAAACATTGAACGAAATAATTATTTTTCTGCAGACTTCATTGGATTTTTCCAAGCCTTTATCATTTAAGTCCATTGCTCGAGATAGCCTAAAGCAGAGTGCTATAGAGAACATCAATTCTTCCCACTTTCTTCTTTTTGGAATATCGGCAATTAAAAGAGCCAAATCATGCCTTTTTACAATTATTTTCTTCACTGAGTTTCCTGTAAAAACAATATAAAATAAAAATCATTTGAATTAAATCAATTGCATCACAAGATTCCTTCGTGTTCGTTTGTGTTGATTCTTCTCGCGTTTTAGGCACAGGAGGACGGCCTTCTCCAGTTTCCTCCCTTCTTCTCTTTGCTGCATTTGATGCAATTGTTGCCTGTTGTTGTCTTAATTGTTTCTTTTGTTGTTTTGCTTCATTTCCTTTCTGCCCAATTTTAGAATAAAATCTTCTATTTCTGACGTTTCGAGGCATTCTTTTTGCAATGCGTTAAGTTGTTGAAAAAATGCGTAAAAGTAAATAATTTTTTTCTTAAAAATTAAAAGAATATATGTTCCATCGATCCCCAGGTGGAAATTTTAATCGCCAGGTTGGTTACCGAGATGTTGAATTTTAAAGTCGGCAACCTCGTTTGTGGGTAAAAAGAAAAATGAGAGTAATGCTTAACACGAGAGAGTGAATTAGAGAAAGAGAGAAAACGAGACACTTCACTAAGTCCACTTTAACCCGCTGTGGAGTTTATCCCATTTATTACAAAAATTAATTTAAATCTTCCTGACTATTAGCTTGTTTTATAATTTTACTTTTAGATGAGATCAAGAGTCCCAAGTGTTTGCTACTGGTTATTTTTATTTTTTTGTTTAAATTTAAACTTATATTTTAAAGTAATGGAGAGCGCAAACTTGGGGGTTTAGAAGTACAATGTTCAGGCTGTAAACGATGGTTTCATCAAGAATGTTTCAAGGATCTAGAAAATTTGTAAATTTAAAAATTAATATAAATTTATGCCCCCTTTTTTCCTTCTTTAAAAAGACTTGTAATAGCCAGCCTTTCTTCTTTCCTCAATCTCACTCCATTTTCCTTATGGCAATTATAATCAATAAAAGATTAAATTTTATTCAGAACGTTCGCAAGGGTAAAAAAGTTGATTTATGTCGAAATTGTTCGGCAAAGTTTGACCCTCACATTTATAACAGGCTCTTTTTCCGTAAATAAGTCCAAGCTCCACAAGCAATGCTATAAATAGGAATCGTCGAAATTTTGGTACAGGTCTGTTATCTGTTACTACTTTTCAAACTAACTATATTGTATAAGTCAAATCAATTTTTCTGAAAATTTGACCCAAATGAGCCTTGATAAACTGTTAAAAAATACCATCTAGTTACTTTGAAAAGTAGTGACAGATAACCGACATCTACCGAAATTTTTTAGTTGCTCCATTTTAAAAAATGTGACGCTTTTCTCGCATTTCTTATATTTTATACATCAAATTTAATCCTTTTTTGATGGAGTGAAATTGGAAAAAAAGTCTGAAGAAAGTCTTTTTTAAGAAGGAAAAAAGGGGGGAACAAACTTCGGTATTACCAAATTTATATTTAAATTTAAAGTGGTGGTCTTCCATTTATGGTTTCTTATATGTTTAACTGCAGAGGTTGTTCATCTGAAAATAAAGAAAAATGGAGTATACGCAGCACAAGTATAAATTAAAAATAATTATTTTAAAAAATTCTATTTAAGGTTATTCTTCAATGGCTGTAATGGCATTAGCTAACATGACACTTGAATATTTTATAAAACAGGTAAAATAAATTAATTTTAATATTTTTAAATTAAAGTATGGCCCTTCTAATCTTTCTTCAATACAAGGATCTAATCCTTTCTTTTCAATTGATCAAGAAATTATTCAATATATGGATAAAAATTGGGTAAATAATTTTTTTTATTTTTCTTTTAAATTTTTAATTTAATAAAAAGGAATACTTATCAACAACACCAAAACGGCAAAAGAAATCTTGGCATCAAACAATTCTAAAAACTTTGCAAAAAGAAACTGAACTTTTTGTACAAGATTCTAAAAGTTGTTCGTTTGCTTTAAAAGAAAAAGATCTTTTGCGTATTGGTCCAATGCATGAATCTATTTTACAGGTTTTTTTTAAATATTTTCTTTAAAAATATTTTTTTATAAAGTTATTTAAACGTGGTAGAGATGCTGCAGAAAGAGAAGCAAATTCGTTGCAAATTAATGAACAACAAATTTATGGTTCATTAAATTTAGATATTTCAACAAATTTTAGTGATGGTCCAAAAACGAGAGGAGCAAGTAAAAGAAAAGCAGCTGCTTCTAATATTTTAATTACAAATAATGGAGGAAATGAGGGATTAAATGGAACTATTCCTTTACAGAAAAAAGCTAAAATGTTGAGAAAATTTAAATAAAATTATTTTTAAATTTAAATAATTTGTAGAGCTTCAGAATTTGCAACAGTTGCTATAAATGGTCAATCAGGGATTACAGTTGATTTTCCATTTAATAGAGAAGGTTATCGATATTATTTGGTAGAAAAAGATCCAAATATTCCAAATAGGTTTTTTTTCTTAATTAAAAAATATTTTATTTTTAAAGAGATCGTTTTGATAGAGAAGAAATAAATAATACTAGAGCTGTTCAAATTCCTTCACATATTCATAGAATTATTGTTAGTTTTTATTTTCTACTTTAATAAATAAAAAATATTTTTTTAGATTCCACAAATAGTTACACTTTCACCAAATGATAGAGCTAATCAAGTTGGGAAGATTTTTTTGTAAATAATTCAAAAAATATTTTTAAGTTACTTTTGGATACAGATAATTTAACTGTAACTGGATATGATGGTAATTAATATTTATTTATTTTTTAAATATTTTTAAATTAGGTTATTCTTCTGTTAGGGCAACACATTCTGTTAGCCATGGAAAGTGGTATTTTGAGGTAAATTTTGGAAATTTTTATCAAATTTTTTTAACCAACAGATGGAATTTTTAAGTCAACCTGGAGATTCACATGTTCGTGTTGGATGGGCACAACCTTTTTGTATGATTTAATTTAAAAAAGAAAAATAATTTTTCTTTTAGCTCCATTACAAGCATGTATTGGATATTCAAAATTTAGTTATAGTTGGAGAAGTAAACATGGAACTATTTTTAATGATGGTAAAAGAATTATTTTATTTATTTATATTTTTAAAGGTTATGGCCGTAGTTATTACCAAAAAGGATTTAAACAAGGAGATATTATTGGTAAATATTTTAATATAAAAATTAATTAATTTTTTTTTTAATTAAAAAGGTTGTTTAATTGATTTACCTTCTTTGGATTTAACAAAAGATAATGTTGTCAAACAAATAAAAATTTCAGATATTTTACCTCCATCGAGAAAAGAATGCGATTTAATAAAATTTAAACAAAATTATTTTTTTGAAGAAAAAGAAGAAACACAACAAGCAATTCAAAAACTACAACCACTTACAAATTCTAAAGTAAAAAATAATTAAAAATAAATTTAATTATTTTTATAGATTGAATTCTTTTTAAATGGACAAAATTGTGGTGTGGCTTTTCAGAATATTTTTGCCGGGCATTACTTTCCTGCCGTTTCTTTATTTCATTCTGCACGTGTTCGACTAAATTTTGGACCAAATTTTCGAAGAATTCCAGAATGTATTAGAAATAATAATGTTAGACCAATGAGTGAAAGACCTAAACAAATGGAAATTGAACAAGTATTATCTGATACAATACATATGGTTGTAAACGAGGAGGATTTGAATAGAAGGAATGTAGATTTTTTCAATGCAATTTTGATTAACGATAAGACCTAACAGAAAATATATTTTATTAGTCTTTTTTCTTAACATATTACTAATATTTTTAATAAACTTGAGATTAAATATATTTTTTTTATCAATGATTTTTAAAGTAGAGATCGAAAACTTAAAGTCCCCAAACAAATCTGGGGAGGTAAATATCCATAAAAGGATAAATTCTAATCTAGAATCAGTCTAAATCTCTAATTTAAATTATTTATGTAATGGTTAGAGATTAAACAAAGTAAGAGTATGTCAAAAAAGGACAACATATGAAAACACAAATGAGAATCCTCAATTTCCAACAATTTAATTATTTCTAACACCCAATGTGCATTCTAGCTCGAAGCGCTTTTGCTGTACTTTGCCATAACTAAATTATGAAAAATTAAATATTTTGCTTATTTATTTTACAAAACTATTAGAGAGTAAATATATTTTATGAGAAAACTAAATAATTTCCCCTTGAATAAGTCATTTTAATTATTAAAATATACATATAACGATAGACGCCCTCTTGCACATCCGGTTGCAAATATTTTTCCACTCGACGTTCTAATTCATTATCATTAACAGAAGCTCCAGCCAAAGTCTAAACAAAAAATATTTAACTAAAAAATTTAAAAAACAAACTCTGAGATCATTGCTTTGTGAGATTAACCAATCTTGAACAAATTGTTGTGGATTCTCAGAAAACCCAGCGAAAAAATCTCTTTTGTGCTTTAATTCATTTATATTGTCAACAATTTCGTGGATCTTTTAAATTTAAAATATTTTTAGATAAATTAATAAGATAAACCTTTTGATCATAAGCCATTATTTCTTGATAATTTGAGTTTGACTGGAGAAATGTTGATTGTAATTGTTTAACTGGGTCATCCAATTCAACCTCAATCTATTTAAAAAAATCAAATATCTTAATTAAGGACATAACTTTAAAACGTTATTTTTATAAAATCTCGTATATAATTTCCCAAGTTAAAAAATAAACTTACATCATAACAAGCAGTATTTTTATTATCACTAACAGAAGAACCATCCCATTTAATAACGTGGTGAATTACTAAAGGATCTGGTTGTTGTAGTAATTGTTGTAACCTCTGTGGCACTTCCATAAAACGCATCTTTGTGCAATTAAAAACTTGTTCGAGGTAATGATCACAATTAATTACATCATGATCTGTAGCATCCTGAAATTTAAAAAATAAGAATATCTTCAAAAATTAAAAACCTGAAGTTTGTGTGTTTTAATGTATTGCCATAATGCCTCAATTATACGCATACGGGTTTCTACAGGAATTCCCAATAGCTTAGCCAATCGTGGATGTAATTTAAATTTCATAGGTTGATGATCAAGAAGTAAAAGTATTGTACATTTTACATCCATATTTCCTGGACGTTTCACCTAAAATAAAAAATTTAATAAAAATAATTAAAAATACAATTTTTACTTGAAATCCATCAGTCTCTCCAGTCTGTGGTGTGCGATGCCACTCAACAAGATGATTGTCTGGCCCATATATATTTTTGTCCAATTCAATAACTAAACTTTTGAAAAAAGAACTAAATTTTCGTTTATGTTGTATAAGCGAAGAAGTCGTGCCGGTCGATGCTCCTCGTTGAACGGCCGTAAGTGGAGGAGGAATAGTTGTGGAAGAGGAAGCTGAAGATGAAAAAGAACCTCCACTTCGACCTAAAGCTGGAATTGACGAAACAGATGTATTAAATGAAGAAGCAGGATTTTGTGGAACTGAAGGAGGTTCATCTAGAAGACGACCTTCAACGCGTAATTCCCACATTGGAATAACGCCTTCATCTCCTTCATGCTTTAAAATAAAAATTTTGTGAAATAAAAAAAGGTGTTTTCAATAATACAAAATTCGACTTAAAAGAAAACTTTAGTTTTTTCCTTGTTAGAAACAAACCTCGGGTTCTTTTCCATGGACAAATGAATGTGAAACATAAATGCGAAGTTTGCGTTTGATCTTCAATGGACGTTTCAGAGCTTCCTGGATCTCTAAGCGTTTTCTTGCTATAAGGGCATCCAACTTTTGTTCATAAGTTAGTAAACATGAGTAAGCATCCGCCTCAGGAACAAGCTGACGAATCTAAAATAAGAATTAATAAGTTTGAAAAATCGATAATACTTCTGGCATAATCACTCTATCAACCAAACGGCGCCTTTTCCGCGTTCCTGAAACAAAATTTTGCATTTGTTGTTGACGTCCTGATTGCTGTTGCTGTGTAAATTGCATTTGTTGAATAAAAGGACGTCGAGGAACATTTGTTGTTTGTTGATGTTGACTACCATGGACATATCTTGCTTGCTGTGGCGTAGAAGGATTCTGTTGTTGAGTAGCAGATGACCGATGCATTATAAAGTTTAGAAGGAAACCTTTGAACAAAAAATATGATATAATAATTTTTAGTAATCAAGTACTAAATTGGTAAACTTAAAAATCGCATTAAAAATTAATAATCTAAAGTATACTCAAACAGCCGAAACATTGATACCCAAACGCACAGCGTGTTAGCCACGTTGACAGACATGACTTAGGTTAGAGAAAAGATTTGCAGTGGTGTTAGGTTCTAGGGTGTCCGATCTGGTGAGTTACGCAACGATGAGAGAAGTGACGTTGGATCGGGTCTATTTGATGTTTTAGCATTTGAAAAAGATTTTTATTATTAAATATTGATATAAAAAAATTTTATTATTCAAAAATAAAATTTTTGAGTGAAATAAATCAATAAAATGAATGAAAAAATGCAAAAACAATCAAAACTATTGAATATTGGAAGGGTCGGCATTTTCTTTATCTGTTTCACAATTCATCACTTCCTTCTCAATTTCTGGATCATCTTCGTCTTCTGTATTGTTGAATTTTCTGTTGTCGTAGATAAAATTCCAAAGAGCTTGATGTCGAACCATTCTCTCTAGGGTCAAGGATTGGTCTGCAGTGTTTTGGTACCTGCTCACCTAAATTTTTATATGTTTTGAGTAAATAAAAAAAAAATTTTACAAGAGAGTTGAGCTTGGCATGCACTGATTCCAAACATTGGTCGCTCAGCACACCCACCCATTTATATTCACGAGAAAATTCGGTCATATGGAGCAGATAGTGCATCTTTGGAGTGATTTTACCAAGAAATTCCTGAAAATTAAAAATTAAATTTAAATTATAAAATTTTTAAACATTGAACGAAATAATTATTTTTCTGCAGACTTCATTGGATTTTTCCAAGCCTTTATCATTTAAGTCCATTGCTCGAGATAGCCTAAAGCAGAGTGCTATAGAGAACATCAATTCTTCCCACTTTCTTCTTTTTGGAATATCGGCAATTAAAAGAGCCAAATCATGCCTTTTTACAATTATTTTCTTCACTGAGTTTCCTGTAAAAACAATATAAAATAAAAATCATTTGAATTAAATCAATTGCATCACAAGATTCCTTCGTGTTCGTTTGTGTTGATTCTTCTCGCGTTTTAGGCACAGGAGGACGGCCTTCTCCAGTTTCCTCCCTTCTTCTCTTTGCTGCATTTGATGCAATTGTTGCCTGTTGTTGTCTTAATTGTTTCTTTTGTTGTTTTGCTTCATTTCCTTTCTGCCCAATTTTAGAATAAAATCTTCTATTTCTGACGTTTCGAGGCATTCTTTTTGCAATGCGTTAAGTTGTTGAAAAAATGCGTAAAAGTAAATAATTTTTTTCTTAAAAATTAAAAGAATATATGTTCCATCGATCCCCAGGTGGAAATTTTAATCGCCAGGTTGGTTACCGAGATGTTGAATTTTAAAGTCGGCAACCTCGTTTGTGGGTAAAAAGAAAAATGAGAGTAATGCTTAACACGAGAGAGTGAATTAGAGAAAGAGAGAAAACGAGACACTTCACTAAGCCCACTTTAACCCGCTGTGCAAACGGCCAAGTTTGGCCTACTGAGTCCCAGCCAATTGATTCCGAATTTCTTTTTTTTCATTTTATAATAAATTTACAAATATTTTTAAGAAATATTTTTTGTTATATACATATTTAAATAATTATAATGAGCGAAATAACATCGATGGAACCTGCAGATATTGGAAATATCATTAAGGTTAATAAATTTAAATAATAATTATTGAGATATTTAAATTTTAGAAACTTCAATCATCAACCGCTTCTGTTGTAAAAATAAGTAATCAGATGCCATTAATTGGTGACGGTTTTGAATTATATGCTACATTTCCTCAATTTAATCAATTTATGCATACTCAAAGAAATAGAATTATTAATGTGTTCGTTTAATTTAATTAAAATTTTTAAAATTTATATATTTTTTAGTTTGCGTAGAATATCAAGTGAAGTTGGACTTAAATCATTAAAAATAAATGACCGTTCTTTGGACGATATTACACAACTTGTCTCGGTTAATGACAGACTTGTAGATAATATTGTTTGTTTTTAAATTTTTAAAATTTTCGTATTTTATAAATTCGAAAATCCTTTAAATTTTCTCTAGGTTCGTATTTTTGATGAACATGAGTCTAAATTAAATGAAGACAGAGTCAATGTTCGAAAAATTGATTTAGGTGCAGAATGCGTTTCTGGCGCTACAGCAACATCCTCCAACGGAATTACACATATTCCATCTAGAATTGTTAAACGAATTCATTGTGTAAAGCAAGCAATTGTTACAGTGGTAATTATTTTAAATATTTTACTTATTTTTTACAAGAAATGAAATTTTCCTTCAAAAATTTTATCTTTTTATTTCTTTTATGTACAGCCTAAACAATCGAATGATTATAAAGAACTTTTAAACGGCCGACAACTAAATAATCGACAAATATTTGCTTTGGAACAACTTTGGCGATGGCGTGAAGTAACTGCTAAAGAACATGATAAATCTTTTTATTATGTATTGCCTGATCATATGATGTTAAAAATTGCAGAGGTTTTTTTAAAATATTTTTTAATATTTATTTAAAAGGTATTGCCTCGAGAACAAAGTGGAATTTTAGCTTGTTGTACTCCAGTTCCTCGTTTAGTTCGTCATGAATTAGAATCCCTTACAAGGTTTTTTTGAATAATTTTTTCTTACGAATGAAATCTTTCTTATTTATATCACCATTATAAATTTCTCTCACAATTTTTTTTGTTTTAAGTTTTTAATATATTTTAAAAAATATTTTTTATTATTTTTTAGAATTTTAAAAATAGCAAGAGAACTTCCACTTGAACAAACAACAATTAATAATTTAAATAATTTATCCAAACAAAATGGAATTGACGAATTAATTAAATTAGATAATTGTGTAAATGGGTTAAAAGCAAAACTTGAATATCGTTTTGATATTAGTAAATATTTAAATAATGAAAACGAAGAAAAAAATAAAAAGTTTTTGGCAAATAAAGGACTTGAAATATTTAATAAAAATAAATTGAAGGAAAAAAATGAGGAAAAAATTAATAATGAAAGTAAAGGATTACGTCAAATATTACTTTCTGGTAATATGGAAAAATTTAAAAATAAAGAGTAAATTTTTTAATTTAATTATTTTTTGTTTAAATATTTTTAAGATCAAATTCTTGTAAAGAGAAAGCATTTAATATTCATGAATATTTTGAACAACAATGGGCTAGTCCTTATGAAACTTATTTGGTTGCTGTAATGGTAAATAATTGAAAAATTATTTTAAAATAATTTTTTTTAATTTTTTAGGAAAATAAAGAAATTAAAAATGAAAAAATATTTATTCAAAAACAGACAACAATTCAAAATAAAAGAAGTTATTCACATTTAGATTTGAATAAAGAAGAAGAAGAAGATATACAAATTATTGAAGAAAAGAAAATAAAAATTGAAAATAAAATAAATAAAGAACAAATTATTGGTTTAAATGATGATGAAGAAGAAATTGAAGAAGAACGTAAATTCTTTGCTGATCCATCAAATTTGACCAAAAAAGCTAAAAAGAAATTACGTCAAAAGGTTTATTTATTTTTTTAAATTATTATTTTTTTAATTAATTTAGTTGCGTAAATCTGCTGATATTCAATTGAATTGATTAAAAAAAGGTTAAAAGATTTTTAAAAATATTATAATTTTATTTGTTTTAAATTTTAATTAGATACTCTCTCTTTTTTATGGAAAAATTGTTGAAATTTTAATATAAAAATTTTATTAAAAATTTTAAATAAAAAAATTAAAGAATTTCTTTTCTCTGTGGATTTAATTAAATTAACTGAAAATTTAAAAAAATATATAATAAATAAATATTAAATATATTTTTCCATTTTCCAGGTAATTTTTTAATTTTCGAGTTATTTAAATATGTTAAAAATAAAAAAAATGTTTTATATTCCAATAGAAAATATAAAAAAGTAAAAATATTTTTTAAAACATAACGAGATAAAAAAAGTTTCATTCACAAGTCATAAACTTCCCTTCAAAAAATATTTGTTAATTCACATCATTGTAAAAAAATCTTTTAAAAATAGATAAAAGCTTGGAATAAAAAATAGTGTCATTTTCACACGCTTAAAGCTAAATGTAAAAATAAATGGAAATAAATAAATATACCAAAATATTTACTATAATTTTATGACATATTTGAACTTTGCCTTTAGCTATTATTAAAATTGTCCTTTTTAACCAAACAAATAGTTTTTCTCTTTTTTTATAAAAATATTTTTAACATTTTTATTTATTTTTATATTTTTTACCGGATGTTTACTTAAATATAATCTCTTTTATATTATTAAAATTTATTTTTCCTTCATGCTGTTAAAAATATTTTTTTTAATATTTTCCCATTATTAATGTAAGCTTTCCATTAACATTTTCAATTGAGCGAGAAATTCCTTTTTAGTTTTTATTTCTATTTTTGGATTTTTAAATAAATGCTGGGAAGATATTGAATTTATTTACTAATTAGTAATTTTTAAAATTATTTTAAAATATTAAATTCTTTTAAATGTCTTCAATAATTGAAAGAAAAATGCAGCGTAGATTGAGTTGTGCCACTGATATTACTGGACAGGTTTTAGAAAATTAAAATGAATTTAAAATATATTATTTTTTAATTTTTTTTATTTTTTTAGCCTTCTATACCTTTAAGGACATATTCTCAACATTCAAAAAATTTAAGGAGAACTTCAGCACAAGAATCTTTAGATAATCATTTAAAAATGTAATTAAAAAAATAAAAATATTTTTAAATTTATTTATTTTTAGGCTTAAAATAAATAATAAACGAAAAAGTTTTGATTCAATTTTTGGTTAGATTTTTAAAAAATAAAATTAATTTAATTATTTTTTAAGGCCAAATTCAACCAGATTTATATCGTCGTAGAGAATCTTCAATTATTTCTCTTAATTCTCAAAATAATGAAAATAATATAAATATTATAGGAAAATTACAATTACAAATTAATTATGATAATTCTCTTTCAGATTTAATTATTAAAATTATTAAAGGTTTTTTAAATTTAAAAAAAGAAAATAATTTAATTTTTAAATTATTTAAAGTTCAAATAAATAAATTAATATTAGAACAATTTTTAAATAATAATTGTTTTATTCGTATCACTCTTTCAATTAATCGATGAATTTATTGGAAGAAATTATGAACAAAAAATAAATTTAAATAAAGAAGGTGAATGGTTAAATAATGAATTAATTGATAAAGTATG